>PVJX010008668.1:0-64341 GCA_004027295.1 Dolichotis patagonum
GAGGAGAGGGAAAGGCATAGAAGAACAATATTGTCCTGGAAGACAAAGGAAAACATTGTTTTAAAAGAGAATGATTGGCTGGTGTGAAATCTGCTGCGACATCAAGTAAAATGAAAGTTAAACAGTAGCCTTCAAATGTGGGACCTTAAAGATGATTGGTGACCTTAGAAAACGCCATTTCAAGAATGGTGGGGGTGGAAGCGGAACTAAAGTGGGGTGAGGAGTAGGTAGGAATTATGCTGCTCCACAAAAATGTGTTACTTTATGACACTTTCATGTATATGTGCCTTAGCTAACAAGATATAACAATTATTAATAACAGTCAATTGCTTAGTTATACTGTAGTGTTTTTTATTTTTGTTTTTTTTGAGGGGAGAAGGGAGAAAGAAAAGATTAACATTAAATTAATTATTCATCCTAAGGGCAAGAAAAGTGATGAGCCACAAAGAAAGATGCTGGCAAGTGATCTAAAGGTAAGAGTGTTACCTTCTGTGTAAGAACTGGGGAAAAGTTATCACGTGGAGCACTGATAAGATGAAATATTTCACTGCTCTTGGAAAGCAGATACTTCCTTGACACAAATTCTATCTAATGAAACAATTTATGGTTTGTTAAATATTCTGTTTACTATCTATTGCTTTAGCATGGCAAATAAAAGAGAGGAAAGAAGGAAGGAAAAAGAAAAGGCTCTTAAGAGATAGGCTTGTCTTTTAAAATCATTTTGCTTTTATAAATTAGTTTAATAAATATATCCTAAACTTACAGTCCACTAGTAATTTGGATTACTTTTGGATAATTTTATTTCTTTATGTACATTGTACATTACTATTACAAAGGATCTAAAACAAAATATATCTTCCCATATTTATAAACCTACATTTGTCCATGTGCATTTCCCCCTGCACTTTATAAATTGCATGAATCCTTTAGTTCCATTGCAGCTTGGTTCTCTCCATCACCTCAACTCAGCTGTTAACCATTACATCTCCTCTTGCTCCTAAGGTTCCTCCAATATCACATTTCTCTGGATGAAAGAATAATTCACACTTTCCACGCACCTTCAAAGCCAGAGTAGAGAGTGAGGACTTTAGTCATATGTTTTATGCTAAAAAGAATCGAACATTGGTGCCAGAGAAGTAACAAGAATCTCTCTCTGTCTCTCTCTCTCTCTCTCTCCCTCCCTCCCTCCTTCCCTCCCTCCCTCTCTCCCTCTCTCCCTCTCTCCCTCTCTCCCTCCCTCTCTCCCTCTGTCTCCCTCTCTCTCTCTTCCTCCTTCTCTCTCTCTCTCTCTCTACCTCTCTCCCTCCCTCTCTCCCTCTCTCTCTCTCTCTCACACACACACACACACACACACACACACACTTCCAGATAAACCAATCCATCTGCAAACTATAGGCAACATTTGTTCATTTCCTCCCACACTCTGTCAGAAGTTTTCTGTTTTACACTCTTTAATACTCTTATAGAAGCCTACTTGAACACTTGCCTATCAAACCAGAATCCTGGTGAATGTCCCAACAGAGAATTGAGCTCAAATGACCCAGCTCTTTATAAACTTTAAATTTTGTGAATCTCTCATAGTGAAGAAGCAGAACTTCCAAAAGACTATTTTCTTTCATCATGAGTGTCAAGAAATATTAAAGGTGAAGACTGATAGCAGAGGAAAGCAGGCAAAAAGAGGGAAGAGAGGCCGTGGTATCCATTCCATCCTCCTGCTCTCCCCACCACTCCTCACAGAAGCAGATAAAATAAATGGAGATGAACAGACTAGTCCATTTCTAAAATAAAAGCTAGTAATAACTTTCCCCATTTTATCTGAGAATTTACTATTTTTCTATAACAAGTTAAACCTTTGTGATGCATTGTGGTTGTGTTTGTGCAAGCATCTGTGCATGGATAGGCCATGTTTTGGAGCCAATAATTACAAGGAAAGAAAAAAACTTGTGAATCACCTGAAAGACTTTCACTAGTCTTTCTTCGACCATAAGGATTCAGTGCCTATAAATAATCCGTTCCGGATCCTGAGGAGTCCCTGCTACTTTACATTTTAAATATGCAAAATTTCATATATATGTACTCATCATTCTCAACTAGTCCACATTCCAGATCTCATCAACCCTCTTGTCTTTGTAGCACAAGTCTTCACTTAAATGAACTCCTCCCACTCCTATCCATACTTCGGATAAATGTGCCCTCATTTTCTCACGTTATTCAAGTTAAAATCTTGGCATGTTCTGTGACTTCCCTGTCTCACTCTCCCAGATCCAATCAGTTATCAAGTTCTATAATAATAATAATAATAATAATAATAATAATACCTACTCAGTTCCAAGCCATGACTGTATAAAATGGGGTCACATTTATGTATGCTTCATCCTGGTTTTGTTAAAGAAAATGTCAATTTTTACATTCTCTTATATGGCTCTGACTTTTACTCATAAGCCCTACTTAGGAGAGTCCAATCTAGTCGATGGACTAATTCAGTTCCCTTACATAATTTTTAGTTTCTCAGGAAAAAAAAATGCTCAGTCTCTCGTGTACCCATCTTTCCCTCAGATTCCTGTCCCAGACACCTTTGCATGGTGGCAGAACTAGGCGGGTTTCTTGGATAGAACAGTGTGCGCATGGTCCTCTGCTTGCCTGCTGAGCCAAGCACAAGCAGCCATAGTGAATCTCACCTGTGTGGACCTGGTGGCATTACTGCCAACATCTGTACTTCTCACTAGAGCCCAGAGCCTAGGCATCATCCCTACTACTTTGTCTTCCCTCTAATGCTCCAGTTCTTCCTACCAGTCATTAGCATAATATTCATAATCTCTAATCCTCACAACTTCAGAATAGAGGGTCCCTTTTGCTGTGATGCCATTTTCATTACTACTTCTAAATATAATGTCTCCTGCTTCTTGAAACTATAGTGGTTTGTCTATGCCTTACTTATAGATGATGCCAACCTACTGATCTCTGATAAGATTGCTTTCTTCATGAATTTAGTGCTCTGTCTTGGAATTTTGAAAGGTGACTGTCCTAGTCCATCTGTAGAGTTCTAAGAAAGCACCTGAGATCAGGTAATTCATAAGCAATAGAAAAGTATTTTTCTTAGTTCTAGAGGCTGGAAGTCAATACCAAGATGCAGGCTGTCTCAGTGCCTGGTAAAGCCTGCTCAGTGCTTTAAACTGCGTCTTCACATGGAGAAAGAGCAAAAGACAGTGAACCTACTCCCTCCAGCCTTTAGATAATGGCCCTAATCTGGTAATGTGGGCTACACCCTGATACTTTAATCATCTCCTAAAGCCTCAGCTTCTTAATGCTACCACATTGACTATTAACTTTCAGTACATGATGGGGATGGGGGTGCATATGTTATGACCACAGCTCTCAATATCAATTTTATTATTTGCATAATAAAGGGGCACAGTGCAATGCCTCTAAAACTTTGCAGCCTTGCTCTTTCAACACTGCCTTTATCAATAGTATGCAATCCTTGTCCCCACATATCAGTATTCAAAGGAAGTTGTCCTTCTGAAGGACCCTCGTTCTAACTCATCATGCCAGCTCCCATCATTATCCACTAAAATTATCTGCATAGTAATTATAGAACATTAGATCTGTTGTCTGTAGGGATTGAGAAAAATCAAAGTGATGACTAAGAAGGAATTGATGCACATACAAGGATTATAGTGCTTTAAATATGAATAGCCAAAGTGGTCACAATTTTCATGGGAAGAGGGCTATGTCTCTAGTTCAAACTACACTTTAAATCCTTTAATCCAAGTGGAAGTTAAAGCACTGTCTTACTACTTTTCCCTAAAATCTAGCTGCTCTGTGTGGTTCTGTGAACGTTGGAAATAATCCACATATTATGTAAATAATGAGATACAATATAAAAATTGAGATAATTATGTAGTATTTTAAAGACATAAGTAAATTGTTTACATTTTTAATCAAAGTAGTAACATATTTCAGCTTTATTTTAGGCAAAATAGAGTTTTGAGAAATAGCAGTTTTTATAGCTTGTTGGTCTATTTTTAACTTTTTAATACATCATCCTGTGATTAACCATATAGTCTCTTTCAAATAACTGCACTTCTTACTGTTCTTCAAAAACTCTAATTACACCTTAGGTTTTCATTCAGAACACCTGTGCCTGTGGGTTTCAGTAATTTCAGCCCTGAATATTTCATTGAGAGTATTTTATGGTTTTTAAAAAGTGTTTGGAAAAGCTCCACCTTTCTAGCTAACCATAGCCTGCTTTATAGGCTATGACTTTTGCTTACTGAAGCTATTACCTACCATCTTTCATCTTGAGTTACTAATTTAAGGAAATAGGGCTTGAGAGCCAAGAGAATGAAGAGGTCTAATGTCCCATTCTGCTTATAGGACACATCAGATTATCACTGCATTTGAAAATACAAAGAATAGGCTGTACGCACTGGGTTCCTAGAAAGACCATTCTCCTACCTACTGACACATTGTTTTTTATGTCAAGCGCTGAATGAGACAAAGAATACCATTCCTATGTACAGTACTATTTTCTCAACATAATTTAAATATAAATGACCATACTACTTTGTATACACATCCTGTGTATTTACTCAGCCAATACCAACAAATGGAAAATCAGTTACACATGACATATCTTAGTAGTCTTTCAAAAGTCTACTGTTAATCTCATTCTTAACTATTATACAACAGATTTCAAATTTTTATTATTCATTCAACTTTGATGTACATATGTAATATTTTAAAAGTTACATGTTAATATGGTAATGTGATGTTTCAATACATGTATACATTGTATAATATTTAGTAAATTCAAAAATTTTAACTACTGCAATGTTGAAGACAGATTGAAAACATGGTATCCAGACTTATTAGTTTCCTTTGGTGGCTCTGAAAAAGTTTTGCTTTATCATCTTTTAAAAAAATTTTTTTTAAATTTTATTTAGAAAGAAAAAAAACAAACAAACAAAACAGAAAAAAAGGGGTAGCAACAATACAGAATTCCAAAGGAAAAAAAAGAAAAGAACAACAAAAAAAAAACCACTAAGAAATCACTAGTTGATAAGTTACATATTTGCATCTTGGAAATAGTTGTTCAAGTTACAAAATTAAAGTATACAAAGTAGACATTCAGACAGTGAGACTATTAACAGTTCTGCTCAACAATCTAACAAAAACAGTAGTATGGTCATCTATCTTCCACACTTAAACATACATGCAGTTATATCCTTTAGAGCACTTTCTTTTGCTCTCTTTTTTACAGTAGCAATTATGCATTTTGGGTTTTATTACTCCTACATTTCTTATTACTTTTTTTATTTTAAAGAGAATAAAACAAAAGAGGGCAGAATAAAGCAGATCAGAACAGAACAACATAAGCAACACAACACTTTACAACAAGAGAACCGGACATTAACAGTAGCTGTCAAAATACCTCTTTCTCTGCTGTGGTTGAGCTTAGTTTCAGATACAATAATATCAAACATAACACAATAGAGCTTTATCATCTTAACCAACCTCATTTTACCTAAAAAGCTATACTCACAATCTAATGTTCAAGTGGTTAGGCCTCACTCTAAATGGACTACTGATAGCTATATTGATGATTTATCATTTCTTTGTAATTAATCAGATGTGATCACATTGATTCCATCTCTGCCATGCATACCACCACCAATTTTTTATTATAAAAGCTTTTTATTATAAAATTCAATATATATCTACTAAAACTTCCATTTGATATACTAGTATATTTTACTCTGCTAGTCTTAAAACTGAAATTATGCACTTAGTATAATTAAAGGCAAATGCTTCAAATTATATGTGTGAGGTACAATATGAAAAACAGTCAACACTAGAAGTAACATCAGGTGAGAAATCATGCATCCACCAGAGGCCATGAATCCAAAATTTGCAACTTCTTTAGAGTAACTCTTATATAAACAGACTGCATCTTAGAAGACTATTTGGTGTGGTCCAATAGCACATTAGCTACACAGAACTGTTTTTACTGCGTATTCTAGTCTTTACTGCCCAGGGAGACAAATATTAAGTAAACTCCTCCTTTTCTCTGCACTCACTCTCTCCTTACCATAGATATTATCAAAATAGATACAGTTTTTATTTTCATTTTCTAGGACAAGTTTTATGTCCCTTAGCCCCATTGGTAAAAATTTACTCACCTGGGCCGGGGATTTAGCTCAGTGGCTTAAGTGCCTGCCTGGCAAGCGCAAGGTCATGAGTTCGATCCCCAGTACCAAAAAAAAAAAAAAAAAACTTAATGCTATAAAAAAAATTTACTCACCTTTAAATTTTAATTTTTTTTAGATGGTGAGCTACATCTCATCTCCTGGAAAGAAGACCTAGAAGCCATCTCTTTCAATGTTTTAAAAGATTTTACCAAAAACAGCATTAGTGGTGTTTGCCACAGTTAAATCTCAGTAAGTGTTCAAACTCTGCATTAAACTGCTGCCTTTGACAGTGGCTTAAGGAAGGTGATTTATCTTTAGGTTTATTACAGTACTCAAGCATGTTAGAAAAGTTGGGAGTTTTTTGGTTGTTGTTGGTTGGTTGGTTGGTTGGTTGGTTTCTAAATTCAAGATGGATGAACGTTCAGACATAATCAAGAATACGGTCATTTGACCCAGCTATATGACTGAGATTTTTGACAGAACACCAATACTGAATTGACAAAATCATCAAATTTAAGAGCCAGAAAAAACATTGAGAGGGTCTATTCTTCTCTGAATGAATGAGTCAGTCTCCATCAAAGAGATGTAAGAGCTTATTGCTAGGAAACAAATGTAACAAGGCTGGATCTTCTAATTTGCCACCGCACTGTGCTTTTCTCCAGGCCTTCTCCAAAGAAGAGTCCAAGGAATTTGAGTTATGCATAGCAATATGCAACAGATTAGAAGGAAACTGTTAGCATTCTCAACATTTTGGACATTCCAGGAGCAAGAGAGCCTACTTGCTTTACAGTTGTTACCTCAAATTGTTTGTGAATACCAAAAGATTGACAAAGTAAGGTTCAGCAGTGATAAATATGGTTTGTGAAAATCATGCATATGGTTTTTGGGAATCAGGGAGAAAATGATACAAAGCAGTATTTTCTGTGCTATATCTGTTTCTCTAAGGCAGCTGACAAGGGGGCAAAGCATAGAGACAACCTCCAACCCAATAAAATAGGTTGACCTTGATTTAAAGAAAGGGATTAACTAAAAAAATTTTAAAGTAATGTCAGAGCTTTATGGCAACTTCAAACAAATGGATTTAAAAGATATTTACAGAGCGTATGACAGAGTACACTCTTAGCAGTACACAAAATGGCATTCAAAAATAGACCACACATTACTCCATTACCACTTAAATAAATGCTAAAGAAATCATCCTTTGGATCTCATCAGATCATAGTGCACTAAACTTGAACTCCAGTTTAGTCAGTTACAAATGAAGCTGTTTTTACTGTACTTAACAATGTCACACAAACCTTTGACTTTCTCTCTAATCATCCATAAAGTAGAAACAAAAATCTGTATCACAAAATTTTTCTAGGCACTGAATGAGGTGATACAGAAGGTCACAGGAATGTCAGTTATACCAATTTAGTTCAAAAACCTTTACATTCCTCCAAAACCAATATTGAATACATTTGGGAAAGTACATCTTGACAGAAGGAGCTTAAATGAGTATGGTTTATTTCTTAATGATTTCAGAGAAAAGGTTATGTGAAGCCTTCCTAAAAAAGTCAAACCTATTCTCCACTAATCCTGCATTTCATAGATAATAGGTTCTTTATCTTTTAATCTTGTTTCATAAGCAGCTGGTATTCTAATCAGGGATGCTTTCTCCTGAGTTCAATGAAAATATGCATTAGAAAAATGTCTCATCGGTGTATCATATTTACAGTTTACCTAAGAAAAACATGAAATAATTTTTATTTTCTTAGTGGATCCAACTTCTTGATATCATTATTCATTTTCTGAGAGTAGGAAGCTGACACTTAAGATATATTCTGCCTTGTATTGGCTACATGTTATGCAGGGTTTTCAACAGACTGAAACCTAGACATCTTCCATTGTGAAATTACATGTTTATGTTATCTTTTGAAAATGTGTTGCTGATCGTAAATTGTCCTGAGACCATTGTTGGTAAGGGACATAGATTTAAATAATAAAACTTCACTGAAGTTACTGCTTGTTGGCACTAGATCCACGTGCCTGGGAAGATAGGACCTAGAATAGTACAGGAAACATAACAGAAACAAAGAGGAACAGCATGATAGACTATAGAACATTCATAAGCTAGCAAAAGTAAGAACAAACTATATATGGTTTCCTTGGATGAAAGTTGAAATCAATAGACTAGTGATAGTAATTAATATTTAACTTAAAATATAAAGGTCGAGTAACAAGAAGCCAATTTGCCCTTCCCATGAGCCAGTGCAAACCATGAGGGGCCTGGGAGGAGAAACAAGCCAATTTGCCCTTCCTGTGAGATGGTCGAAGACATACAGGGCAGGGAAGAAGTAACAAGAAACCAATTTGCTCTTCCAGTGAGCCATCCAGCTCATGGGCTAGAAGACAAAAGCACCACCCCACCCCCACACCCAGAAGCAATCTGCTGATCAGAAGACAGGCTGACTTGATAGCAACTGAGGTACCAAAACAACTTAATGCTTTCATTGTTTGATTGACTTTATAGGCCTAAGGTCAGAAGTCTGAGCATCTATTAAGAGGATAACAATTAAGCAATATAGCAAATATGGGGAATTTCCTTCTGTCTTATTTTTGAAATCCTTGTTCATACTATTTTGCTTTGTTCCATTTTATTGTTTTGTTTTATTTAATGTTCTGTTTTGATTGGTTTTATTCTGTTGTGTTTTGTTTAATTTATTATATCTGATGATATGGACAGCAATTTTTAATAAAACAAGAGACATTATAGAAGCCATTATTGATTTCCTATTATCTTGTTTTGAAGTCCTGTATAACACTTTTATTGTTCTGTTATGATTGGTTTTATTGTTTTGTTTTGTTTTTTTCTCTTTAAAATAAAAAAAAGAAATATGAAGCTCCAATATTTCCATCTTTAAATTTCAAAAGAGTAGAATAACAGTCCCTACTAATTTACAAGATCATGTAAAGACTGATGGGTAACTTATGTAAGCGAATAAGATAATTTATGGCACATGGAGCTCTATCAGTGTATCTTGGTCATCTTTTTCTGCCAATGTCTCTCACATTAAAATATATTATTATATCATTCTATTAAAAGTATAAAAGTTTCTGTGTTATTTAGTGAGGTGACAGTAGGATGCTGAAGGGTTTTCTCAGGGAATAAATAGAATATTCACTATCAATTGCAAGCACTGAGATCAACTGCAAAGCCTTAAGAAAAGGTGTCCAATACCTATAAATTAGAAGCCCAGACTGTTTGCACACTATTTTTTTTTTAACTGTACAGTTGATTCTGATACGAATTTCCTGTTAAGAATGCCTGGAATACTATTTCCCTGGTGGTATTTGCTGCACAAAAACTTTGCTTCTTTTTTAAAGGCTGAATCATGTTCCATGTGTACTTTTACTATACTTTCTTTGTCCATTCATCAGGCACTAGACATTTCACTTGTTTCTATTTCTTAGTTATTGTGGATAATGCTGCAATGAAAGTAAGAATGAAAGTGTCTCTTCTCAATACTTTTAACTTTCTTTTCTATGTACTCAGGAGTGACATCGCTGGATAATATACCAGCTCTATTTTTAATTCTCTAAGGAACCTCCATACTGTCTTCCACACTGGCTGTACCAATTTATATTTCCACCAAGAGTGTGAAACAATTCTTCACATCTTAACTGTCACTCATTATCTTTTGTCTTCCTGTTGTCAGCTTTTCTGATAAGTATGAGGTCATTGTTCCTTATGGCTTTAATTCATATTTCTCTGGTGACTAGCGATGTTGAGCATTTTCTCATATCTCTGTTATTCTTTTCTATGTCTTCTTCTGAGAAATACCTATTCAAATTCTTTGTTTTTAATCAGGTTGCTGTTTGGCTCTTGGCTTGTTTGTGTTCCTTACATATTAACCCCTTATCAGATTTATAGTTTGTAAATATTTACTCCCAGTTTGTAGGCTATCTCTTTACCTTGTTGATATTTCTTGTCTACAAAAAGCTTTTTAGTTTAACAAAATCTCATTGTCTTATTTTTGCTTTTGTTGTTGTGCTTTCAGAATCATACCCCCAAAAAATCATTGCCCAGACCAATGATACAGAATTTT
Organism: Dolichotis patagonum; assembly: GCA_004027295.1. Classification (NCBI taxonomy): domain Eukaryota; kingdom Metazoa; phylum Chordata; class Mammalia; order Rodentia; family Caviidae; genus Dolichotis; species Dolichotis patagonum. The sequence goes on from PVJX010008668.1 coordinate 10,280, forward strand.
TCTTTTATCTTTCTTTGTAGTAATTTTACGGTTTCAAGTGTTATGTTTAAGTATTTAATCAATTTTGCATTGAATTTTGTATACGATGTGAGACATGGGCTTGATTTTAATCCACATGTAGATACCCATTTATCAGAAACTGTCAGTTCCTTGCTGTGAGTTCTTAACACCATTTTGAAAATCAACTGCCTATACACACATGGTTTTATTTGTGGATTGTCTATACTATTCAGTTGGACAATTGTGTTTGATTTTATGCCAGTACCATGATGTTTTAATTACTATAGCTTTGCAATAAATTTTAAAATCAGCTAGTATGGCGACTCTACCTTATTTATAATTATTTATTCTTTTTTGAATAATCAATGAGGTTTTATTTTACACCTACAATGTACCAAAAACTAAGCTAGGCACAAAAGATTTTAAAAATAAAATTCAATTCATGATCTCAAGGATGTCTTTAATGAGGAACACAAATGTAAAAAAAAATATTTCTATGGGAAAGAGACACTATATTATAAATTTATGTAATGTTCACTAGAAGTTCAGAGGAGAGAACTGTTTCATGGTAAGAACATACTATAGTTGCAACTGCCATTGCTTTTTTATTGCCAAATGTATAAAAGGGATTTCAGTGTAAACTACAAATCTTTTGATTTCAAGCCTGTGATTTTTCTAGTGGTTTTCAATTCCCAGTAGTTTTCAGTGTCTAATAACACTGCCAGAAGCCTGGTTCAAATATCAACAGAACCCCTTGCATTGGAGGATGCCTGAGTTCGAATTATGAATTTTTGTGTACTCTTAGTTAAGTTGCCCCAGGAGGTAATTACTTAATATTCAAACCCATGACCCAGTTCCCCATTCTATAAAATGGAGATAATAATATTTACCTGCTTTTTATGATTTCATATCCAGCATTTAAATAGCAATTTTATTTTAAAGAGACTTTATAATCATTAGTTAGTTTTCTCTAATTAGCCGTGCCTTCCTCATAGTTATGACATGAAATTTAATGGGTCAACTTTGGCAAACACTTCTGAAGATGAGAAGTCCTTTACCCCATGGAATAGTAACCAGCTTCCTTTGGCATCATGAGGCTTCCCAAGCTTGTCTGCTCCTGAGGGCAGAGCTGAGGGTGTGGTGCTTTCTTAGTGCACTGCCTCTTTAAATGATTTACCAGAAGAATGTAGCACTGATTCAGAGAAAATATTTTAATTCACTGTGTTTTGTCAGAGAAATCCTAGTGATAAGTACAAACTTGGTGAACAAAGTAGAACAATACTCCCAAGTATCCAATATGTCACCTCCAAATTCTTTCTAATGTCAGTGAAATTGTCACTTGGAACCAAGGATGTTGAACATTAATCAAATCAATAGGCACTACAGAATTGAAAACACCACATTATAGAATAGAAAAGTGTGATTTTCTATAATGCAGCTGGTAAAAATGTCTGAGTTTATTTATTTGCTAAGTTAATTGGTAAAACTTTCTGAGAAGATGCATACTACATAGCAGTGTGTGATTCTGGACTTAAATGTAATTATATCTTGACTACTGTAATAGAATATTTTGGAATCTATTCTAAATAAATGACAGAGATGTGCACAGTATTGTTTATGATATTAAAATAAAGTAAATGGTATAAATATCCAATAATTAGAGAGTAATTAAATAAATTATATAAATGCAAGAAGTGGAATACTTTGCAGGCTCTTACAATTACACTAAAAATGCTAATTGATAAAGGAAAATGTTATGGATAAAACAAATAAAACAGTAATAATAAGACTATTCCATATGATCTCACCCAGACAGAACACTGATAATTCCACTACCCATAGTTACCTTATTTTGATGCATATGGATGAGATCATTTCACTTTCTTCATTTGTTATTTTTAACATTTCTCAACTTTCCAATTTATGTTTGAAGCATTATTATGTAATAAAAATTGTGATTATTTAATGCTAATTCTGAGACATGCATTTTTCCTAAAGCTTCTTTTCTACCTCTAATGACATAATTATAAAGATATATTATTACAGTTACTACTTACTAAATTAGCTGTGTATTTAAGGTATTGCCTCATTAAATGAGGCTGTAAAAGTGACCTCTCAACTTCAGTTGTCCATGTGAATCTTGAAACTACCTTCTTATAGCACTAATCCTTACCTTTTATTACAGTTATTCACACAGATGTTTTCCTTCTTAATTTGATTTATAGACTTTTAAACAAAGATTATGTTCTACATATCTGGCACCCCACACATGCTAGTGTTGAATAAACACTGTTAAGAAATATTGGCTTATATCATTATCTTATCCAACAGACCTGAATATTGCTTTATGACTATAGCTGCCAGAAAGCCCTTAAAATCTTTTACTTTTATTTTTTAGTTTTTGCTGTGGGGCTAACCCCATCTGTCCTCCCTTTTGTTGACTTATCCATTCAATAAATCCTCAATGGGGCTTGAAGGCATGAGATCATCTGGAATTGTCAATCAGAATTAGAAAGTTGGGAAGCTTTGTAAGAAATCTCTCTTCGCTCAAGGAGCAGAGGAAGGAATAGTTACACTTGACTTATCTGAGGTAAGAAGTTCACTGCACTATAACCCCAAAACATCAGGGTGGCCCACATCGCCAGCTGGAATGCCCAGCATGAGTCAGACGTTACTAATTGGGGTACCGGTGGATCACCAACTGCTCTGCCCTCAGCACTGATAGGAGGAAAGTAACGAAATTGGAAACAGATAAAAGTCTTCACCAATTAGACTAGAATTTTTCCTATTATCTAGGTGTTTGTTAGAAATACACCAGCCTGACCCTCCTTCTAGGCTTACTTCATCTGTACATTGAAGTTTGGGGAGCTCTATACTAAAGGATAGCAGGTGGGGCATAGTACCTGCAGTGGTCCATGGGTCATCTGGGAGACTCTGCCTCCACAAACTGTGCAGTCAAAGCATCAGTATGCCTGTTGATCTGTCTCCAGCAGAGGTTAGGAAAAGGCATCACAATCTCTCCCTGGAGATGTCTAGCGCAAGATGCATCTCTGGGGACTTCTGCTGTTGCTGCTTCCAGAATCTGAATACCAATCCCCTGAGAAGGAATTTGATTCATACAACCTAGATTACTAAAGACTTGGAATTATAACTTATATTTTGAGAGTAAAAGGACCTATAATGTGGAAAGTGCACTCAAAATATTTCAGCAGCACCGATAAAACAAGTATCTCCTAGAGGCTAATATTAGGTACTAGGAAGACTATAGATAAAATCACAATGCCTGGCATTCAAGTGACAAATAAGGACAGACCTAACACAGATACAAAGACAAAAGACTCAATTCAGATATATGGCAACAGTATACAAAGCATAAGGGCAAAAAACAATGAACAAGTTTAAACAAATACGAAAGAGGAACTTCAAGCCTACAAGATAGGTTCTAAATTACCAACTCGAGAAAGTGTGCAGTGGTCTTGCTTTCTGTCAACTCAGAGAGACTGGAGCTCCATTTCCCAGAATCTCCTGTCCTATGTAGTTGTAGTTTGGAACTGGCCAAAAGAGAAACTGGCACAAGATTCAGACAGCAGACACAACGCAATAGCGGTGCTTTCTCCAAGTCTGGCTCAAGGCGGTAGGACACTGGTGCAGAGGCGCTGCGGCCCGTCTGCGCTGTCCCCCAGCCATGCCCAGCTGCTTTCCTTTCTGCAGGCCTGATGGCTGCTTACAGCAGGCTCACTCTCAGACACAGTCCAGGCCTGCCCACTGCTCTGCTAGCTATGTCTCATGCTTACATCCATCTTCTGCATGCAGCTGGCTTTCAGGGTGTTGCTTAGGGAATGGTCTTCAATTCTCCAACTCTTCTTTTGTGTGCCTCCACTTTGTCTTAAAATTGTGTAGGCTGAATCTTTACATAAATCCCTCATTCCATAATATTTGGAGTTTACTTCTGCATCCTCATCTAGATCTTGACTAATACCTTCAGCTCCCAGAATTGGCTCTGAGGGACAGAGCTATAGGGATGTGACTCTGGAAATGCTGATCAGATTAAATTAGCCTTAAAGGCATCAGTGTCCCTCTACTCAGTGGTAAGAAGACTCTGGCTGCCTATGGCACACTATGGTGGAACAGTTAACTCATCATCTGTCATTGCTGGATAGTTGGAGGCTCTAAATGAACAATCATTGACATAGAACCCTGAGGCAGAAAGGATGAATGCACAGGCTTGGAGAAAGAGAATCAACACAAGCCTTTAAACTCTCAGCTCCAACTCTAAATGAGAGACTAGAAAACTTTTAGGTCAACGTTGGTTTGGTTAAATTATAATTATGGTCCCCAGAAGGGAAGTACAGATAGATCAGAGGCAAGTCACTAACCAGCTGTCCTGAAGTAGTTGTCCTGCGCTGGGCAAGTTGGACCTTCCTACAAACCTGATGCCGCAGGTGAGTTTAGCAGCCAGGGTAAGAATACAGAGAAGCTGCTGCAGAAGTCCAAGGACAGATGCCACCTCCACCCAGGTTTAAAAGCCAAACTCAGGGACCAGTCCTGCAGGTAGACTAGTAGACTGCAAACTGAATTCACAACTTGCGAAGTCTAATGTCCCATGTGCTTTTGCTATTTGCTTTTACTATGAGAACTGTATTTTAGAAATATAAGTAAATTTTAAAATTGATAGGAAATTAAGAAGTTATATCGATATGAATACAACAATTTTGAAACTTTTAAAGCTTCCAGGAATAATTCATTCAATCAATATAAGAATACGAAGAACACAAATAAATGCAAATCAATTAAAATAAAGGAATGGGGAAAATTGAGTTAGACTTACAGCTTGCCATTGGATTCTAGGAAAATAATGAGCTGATTCTCTGTGTTTCCTATTTCATAGAAACACAGACTTTTAGAATGAGAAGGTGCTATAAAGCTCTCTGGTTTACAATAATGCACACATACTTTCTATATATTCTTGTTCTGTTCCTCCTTGTGCGCCAATTTTGGTCATTAAAATTGTCTTGAGATTCTAGTATATGAAAAGTATAAAGTCACAGGAGGAATGACTTCTACTGAGGTTTGGGGGATTCTTACCTCTGGATTCCATGAAAAACGAAGAGGCACGTGGCTCAGCAGGGGATGTAAGGGGGTTCCAGAACAACTGGCACATTTTATTTCTTAGTGGATGGTTAGAAACACAATTGCTCCTTATCTTACTTTATACCACTTTGTAGAACTAAAATATTTTATGAAAATGAGATGATAAAAGCAGATTTTGCATGGGACTCTCAAACAGATTCTTCTGTATTTTACCTTTGATACAAAGGTTTGAATGAAAGACATTTTATGTTGGATCAAAGGTCTTCACAGAGCTTATCCATGAATTATATACAAAGTAACCATCAGAAAACCTGGTGTCTGTAAAAATGCTTTTTCAAGATTAAAATAAAGTTTTATAGATGAGAATTTTGGAAGCTATCTTATTTGAACAGATACAAAATAACTTACTTTGGCTGCAAGCAATGCATGAAATTGTCTTTCCTTTTCCTACCCCCTGAAGAGAAGAAACAGTGACTTTGAATGATAAGAACTGGATTCTTGCCAGAACTCTGGCCTCTGCTAGCTGTGAGGCTCCAGCTCAGGGAGGACTTGGAAGGCTTTTGCTGACTCAAGATGTGCCAAAAGGAAGAAGAAGAGAGTGGTACTCACCAAAAGAAGAAAATTTTTTTAAAAATATCAAAATCATCATGTTTTTTTCCTACCCCAAATTATCCTTAAGGAAGAAAGGTCAAAAGGAAAAAATGGGCTCTTCGAACAGTTAAGGCATCCCTTTCTTTCCCATAATATATCAAAACACTTCTAGTTTTTGGAAACAGTGATATGTGGAACACTGTTCAGCTCTGCCTTCAGGAAAATTCTAAAGACAGCATCTCCTAGTCGTCACTCACAAAGCACACAGCTCACAGACACATGGCTTTTGTTTATTCTTGTTCAACTTGGTTTTCACATTTTTATACGTTGCCTTAAGGAATGACTTTGATGGTGATTTTTTTTTTCTGGGAAAAATGAGTAAGTAAATGCAGAAGTTATATATACATAAAATGCAAAAGTACAAATCAGTGGGACTCTCAAGTGTGTTTTGAAAGCCTTTCTCTCCCCAATAGATTCTGAAAGATTCTATTTCAACAGCAATTCATGTCTCGTGACTACTGAAGTATGCTAATTTCTGGCCTCGAATTGGTCAGGTGTTCAGTTACATAGTGAAATGTTATAACTATAGAGAAAAATGTCTCAGAGGCATAAAACCATTTTAACGTGAGTTTTTCTCACGAGAATATGGGATGTAGTCTGCATCAGTTCTGCAGTGCATCTTTCTCAGGAGTGGTTAATTCATTACCTGCTGCCCTGGAAAATTCAACTGTGCAAGAGTTTTTTGTTTTGTTTTGCTTTGTTTGTTCTTTGGTTACAGAGTTTTCTTTGACTTCCCAATTTATTCCATTTATTCATGGAATTTTTGCTGACTTTTTTTATTCCTGTTCTGTATGAGTCTCTTGTATATCAAGGTGGGTGGCATTCAGTTTTAAAATATCCTTTCAAGAAACACCATAAAAATGGTATGAAAACAGGGTTTCATTTTAGCTGCCAAGCTTAAAGAAAGTTGTAAGCAAACTGAATAAATATTCTTTATAAGACTTATGGTCATCCAGGAGCTACTTAAAGGAGTATTTTCAGACTATTCTAAAAAGTTAGAAGAATGTCTAACAAAAAGGACTCTAATAAATGTTGAATGACTCTATCTGGATGCTTCTTCCTGCCTATTCTTCATGTTCTGCTTTTTTTTTTTTTTGCACTGCATTCCCCAAATGACTTATCCCAAGAAAATGCTACTAGAGTTGACCAAAAGTTTCAATTTTGAAGGACAAAATATACATCTCACAAAACACGGCTGAAAAAGCAAGAATTGAATTCTGGATTTTGAGTTTCTTTTAGGCTGAAGCTTCATGGATAAGAATATTAATTATTACAGTTTACAGAGAGATGAGAGGGACCGTGGCTTTTGCAATCTTCTCTGGCTAAGACTGAAAAATAACTATTCCTCTTTTCCCTTTCCCCTTCCATCTGGCACACACTTTTTGATTTACAGTTTGGTTGCAGTTGTTTAACCAGTTATGCATATTTAATGAGAGAAGTAGCAAACATGGAGGACAAAGTAGATATAGAAGCTATTTTGTTTTGTTTTGTTTTGTTTTAGTTAAGAGACATTGTAACATTTTCAGAACTTTATGAAATTCTGTTCCCAGAGATGGAAAAATGTACAGAGTCCTCAGAAAAAGAGGGAAACTTTCTGGAGTTGGGGGGGTTCTTCTATAGGGGAGGAGATGGTATCAAGTGAATAATCACAAGGGGTACAAGCCAGGTAAAAGTATGGGTAGTTCATTCGCAGGAATAGGCAGATTCTGGAGCATAGGGATGCAGGTGATACTGGGGTGGTGGATGTGGTAGCAGAAGTCCATGACAGGACTTTCAATGAGATAGAAAGAAATGAAAGTTATCAACTGAGAGTGAAGATGAGGGAAGAGATTTTAGAATTTCAAGGAAAGTAAGAATGAATAAAATAACCACCTAGAAGAGGACAATGGATTGAAGGAGAGACAGGACTTGCAGAGCCCACATGAGGATGGAAGTCATTAATGTAAAAGGGCACCAAGCTACGTGGCGGGTTTTTGTTTGAGGAATTTTGCTATTTTTACCTCCTGCCATAGTTCCCTATGTGAATATAGGGTTGAATTTGTGCAGTTAGGATTTTCTTGTTTTTAGTACATGCTTCCAGTACACAATGTTTATACTCCTTGTGTAGAATTGGTACATATATGTACATAATTTAATTCCTTTTTTCATCCCTTTTTTTCCCTTCCTCCCTCTTCCCTCTAACTCTCTTGACCTACTTGCCATTAAAAAAGATCTATTTCCCTACTTCCTACTATCTATTTTTTATTTTGCTCTTTATTTATATTTTGAGTCTCTCATATAAGAGAAACTATGCCATATTTAAGATCATATGTCTGATTTATGTCAGCTCACAACGTCAAAAACTTCATTCTTGTGTTTCGTACTTGTTTTCTAAAAGCGCTTTAACCTTCACCAGTTCTGGCATCAAGGGTGGTTGGAATATAGGGAGAGGGCTTGAATTCCACACACAAATGTTATCTATCAATCCCCTAACTACCCTGTGTAAAATGAAATAATACTTTCCAATATAGACCCTTCACATTTTTCAATGTTAATATAGTGTGAGCAAAAGCATCTGGAAATAGAAGTTGCTACTTTAATTCATTTGTGACATACAAAATAAACTTGCCATGCAAACACATCTCCTCACCGCCACACATTCCATCCAATTCTCCACCCAAAATCCTACTGTAAAAAAATTCTGCAGTGACTATTAATGGTCGGCAAGCCTTCACAAGCATGTGACATGGGTATAGACAAAACTTAATTTTCATATATAACAATTCATTCCTGACTATGAACTTGTTCTGTATAAAATTAAATCCAAGTAAATTTAGTTTTAAAAGTACTGGAAGGCTGTGTTTGTGCAGTTGTGTTACTTGAACCTTAGAATGATATTATAATGAGGTTTCAAGAACACTTAGTGTTTTAACAAATACTGTAAATTTAATCATCTTGCAACATTTGTGACTTTTCAAAAACCATATGTGGTAAGTGCATGTTAAATGTAACCTAACATTAATAGGAATCGCTTCAAAATGGATGAAGTCTAAAGAATCCTAATCAACTGAAAATAAGTCTCCTTTTAACACACTTTAAAATTCATGTTAATTCTTAGGAGGGCTCAGAGATGTCCAAAGCAAGGGAAATAACCTAGTTCACTTGGCTTTAAAAATAGGAAATGAGGGAAACTGGTGACTGCGCTGCTCTTTACTGCTGTATGTACGGGGAGGTGTACATGAAGATGAGGAGGGAGGTGACCACAGAGCAGAGGGAAAGCTCACTTGCAGGTTTCCTTCCCCACTGCATAGCAAACTTTCTGGTTTCTAGGCTAAGATTTGCTCAGGCATGTGATTGAAAAGTTATAGCTCCCACATAGACAACTTGTTGGAATCCCTGTGAGTCAACATGATGGAATGCCCTGAATGTTTCCTTCAGGAATGCAGAGAAATCATCTGATTTCTTTGTAGATCATTAGGTGGGTCATTAAGTCACTTATGGCTTAATTTCTATGTCAATCTCTCTGTTTTACACATATACTCTCACAGGCACACAAATGACAGAGCAGATTTAATTTTTTACAGGTGTTTTTAGCCAGAAAAACTCTCCCAAGTAGTTAAAACATTGAGAATATACATAAACTCAACTTTAGAACATATTGTGAACATAAAGAATTGATTTTTAATCCATTTTGTGGGTCTCAGAAGTCGAGTATGTAAATGCAAAGGAACATAAGTAACATACCACCACCAAGTTAATGACTAAATGCTGAACTAATTTAATAAAATATAATATTGAAATATATATACTGTACATAAATTCCATATTTATGATTGCAATAAACTTATAATAAAATCCCAGTGCAGCCTTGCAATATTATTATTAAGTTTCATTTCCATCTTCAACTGCCTACTTTAAAAAATATGTAATATTACCTTGAGCCATTTGGCTTTTATGTGGCAACTGCATTTACCTTAACTCTTCCCTAGAGGAAGATTGAATCATTTATTTCATACTGAAGGAAATGGATTTCTGCATCAGAATTAAATAAAAATGATTAAATATGAATTGAATCACTTAATCCTGTTTCTTGGGTCAAAGTACATAATTATCTCCCATACTAAGTGCTGTGTGTGCAAAATCATGTGCTAGAACTTCTAAGTAGCTTTAAAATGATGAGTTGTGAGGAAAAGGTGATAAAGGCCACCAATGTTTTAACAATAGCAAAGGCTTCAGGTGGCTGGTAGTAGGTATAAGCTCACCAATCCTATATTAGTCTACCAGACACGTGTGCACAATCCATTGAGATTTTTTTAAATTGTGTCACAATGTAAGTCATCTTAGTAAAATAAAATGTGCATTTGTAAAACAAACACAAAAGCCAGCCTCATCCTCTGTTTGCAACAAATGAGAAGTCAGACAGCCCCTCTCACACACTCATCAGATTGCTGCATTCCTGGGTGGCCTGTGTGTCCTGCCTGGAAGAGGAAACGAAGTTTGTCCAGGAGTGGGAATGAGAAGAGATGAGATATAAGGATCCATCTCAAAACCAGGCTTTTCTTTTTAGTAGCTGTTTGACCTGAACTGAGTGACTAATTCTCTGAAGCTTGTTTTTCTCATTTGGAGGGAAACAATTTACAGATTAAATCAGGAGACAATGTAGGGAAAGGGATGAGTACACATCTGCCACTTGGAAAACAGTGGCCCTTGCTGTTGTTGTGCCACGATACTGCCCGGGAACTGTCAGGCATTCAGAGGTGGCAGCACCAGTTTTGGAAGTGAATTTGTTCTGAGCTGGAGATTCTTGCATGGCATATGTCAGAGGGAGATGGCAGTCCCAAGATGTACTCATGGCCCAGAATGTCAGCTTGGTAGTGCCCCTTTTGCTGTCCAGTGTCCTTATTGGGATGGTAAACCATGCAGTCACCCTTGCACTAGGAATTTTGCTGCTCCTCTTTCTTTCAGTGATATTTGTTTTCAAGTACTCAGGATTGAACCCAAGACCTTTTGTACAAGCCCAGCCTTTTTTACTTACTTTTTTTATTTTAAGACAAGGTCTCACTAAGTCTCTTGACTCAAACTTGGATTCCTCCTGCTCCCTTACACTCCCAGACTGCTAGGATTACAGGCATGTGCCACCATGCCCAGCTTTCTGGGGTGATCTCTAAGTGGCCAGATTTTCAAACATGTGCAGGGGTTAATGCCCCTTTCCAGATCTCTGTGATTTTTCTTAAGAGATATGGTCCCAGCAAGAAAGTTCAGAGTGCAGTCTGTTAGGGGTAGAAATGTGCCTCTCCTATTCACAGGCTGAAATCCTAACCTCCACAACCTCAGACTGTGACTTCATTTAGAGAATGAATCTTCATAGAAATCAGCAATAAATTATCAATAGGGTCATTAGGGTGATCTACAATCAATATGACTGACAGGAAAGGAGGATTCTGGAGACAGATGAAGAAAAGGTGATACGAAGAGACACTAAGGAGGATGCTATGAATTTGCCAAAGAAATTAGCTTGGAACAGATCCTTACCTCTGCCCTCAGAAGGACCCAATTTTGCCAAACCTTATTTTAGACTTCTCACCTCCAGGACTGTGAGACAGGAAATGGTCTATTGGATAAGCCTCCCACTTGCATCTACAGAGGCCCTGGCAAAGTAGCCTGGTCCAAAGAAGAAAGCACAGCTCTGACCCTTTCTTGGTTTCAGAGCTTTTTTCCCTAGCAAAACAACCACTTTCTACCAGGCCCTGTAATGGCAATGCTACCAGTCATACTATGCATCAGGGGCTGGTAACAGTATTCCACGGGAATTTTAGAGAGGAACCTTTAAAAACCAAACTGAATACTGACACAATTGCTCCATTGCAAGAATGACATTTATCAGAGGTGGGGGTCCTTTCCTTGAAAACCTTACAGTATTGCCCCTCCAACTGCCAAGGAATTATAAATTATTATCACATTTATCTAAAAGCATGACTAAATACTATTGGGAGGAATCCACGTGAGTGGAGTTTGCCGCCCATTCAGAGACCTGATAATTTCATCTTTGTTCTCTAATGTAAATATATGCAAGTTGTATAAATCAATCATAGCTTTAAAGCAATATTTTTTCTCATAGAAAAAAGAAAAATGCTTTTTCCAACAACTCTACCTTTTCAATCCCAACTCCTACCCCACAGATATATACACATAGACACCAAGAATCTAAAACCAAAAATTTGCCGTTTGTATAGTTTTATTTTCTGTCTTTTCAGTTGTTTCCAGGTCACAGCAATGTACAAATATTTGGATATAACCATAATATCTTTTGTCTATTTATACTTTTCCTTTGAAAACAAAATATTTTTAAGATTCTAATAATCACAAGTGTTTCAACAAGTTGTTTTTAATTAATGGCAGAAAGTCTGTAGACAGAGATATACTGGAAACCCTTGAACAGAGTAACACAGTTAGAAAACAGTCTTGATTTTCCCCTCTCACAGCATGTTTACCACATATTGTTAACATTTTTGGATTCTCTATTATAAAATAGTTGGAGGTATTACTCTTTTCTTTCCAAATAATCACACTACCATGATAAAGTCTAAACAGTGGATAAAGTAACTGTAGAAAGTCTATATTCATGTTTATATTATATTTCTAATCAGTCATCACATAAACAAAAAAGAAAGGAGAAGAAAGATAAAAGAAAGGAGGAGGAAGAGGAGGACAAAGAAAGAGGAATAAGAAGAAAAAGAGGAGGAGGAGGAAGACAAGGGGGAAGAAAAAAAGGAGGAGGAGGAAGAAAAAAAAGGGGGCAAAAAAGATGAGGCAGAAGAGAGACAGGGAGAAGACCAGTTAAGAAAGGAAATGGTTATATTATTTTCTCATTTTTCAAATAAGAATACATGTTTATTTTGGCTTGAATAAATATAATTGATAATACTAAAATTCTAATTTTCTAGTTACTTTTACCATGTAAAAACTCATTTTATTAGGTAACCTTTCCCTTGCTCCATGTAATCTAATGTAAAGATATTACATAAGGACAAAGCATGGACTTTGAAGTCAGAGACCCAGATACAATCCCACTTATACCATGTAGTAGCTGTGTGTCCTGTGGCAGGATTCAAGGCTTTTTAGACTCAGACGCTTTAGCTGAAAAAGGAGAGTTTATGTTCAGCTTAGTGGTAAAGCACATCGGAGCCAAGTGTGGTCCTGTGCCACACACTTTTCCTCAGAAAAGCCTCTCCCTGTCAATGTCTTTGTATTCAGGTTGGCCAAGTGGCTCCTTGTGACAAAAGAAACGCAGCATAAGTGATGCTCCATGACTTCTCTGACTAGGTGGGAGAACCATGTAGTTTCCTGGGTTCTCTCAGGATCTTCACTCTCCTGACACTTTCCCTGGGAACCCAGCCACTATGTTATGAGAATCCCAGGCCTTGTGCAGAGGAGACCGAGAGGTGTTCAGGAAACAATACCCATGAATCAGCCTGGAGTGATTCCAGCCCAGATGCCCACATGTGAACAAAGACACCTCCAGACAATGCCAGTCACATTTTGCCAAGTCACCTTCAGTCATCTATTTGCCCAGCTGAGGCTTAGGACATACAACATTATGCTCCATGTGAATCCAAACCCACCGAACAGTAGGTATGGTCTAGTGGTTGTCGTGTTACACCTCCATGCTTGGGTGGGTTTTTATGTAGCAATAGGTCACTGCAACATGTTGGCAATGTGCATAGACCTATACCGCAAGACAATGAAAATACCTTTGCAGTCGGAACACAGATTTCAAGTATATATGATAGTTTGTCAACGTGCACTTTTCCACTTAGAAACAACTCCTTCTCTGAGTCCCTGTGATGCAGCATCCCTGAAAAAGTGAAAGAATGTAGCCTTCATGATGTGTTACCATTGTGCCTATTGATTTTTTAGTACTTGGAGAAGGTAAGGCAGAGCAGAGGTAGAGTCTCCCTGGCAGTAAACAGTGTTCTCCATTATTGTCACTCAACACCACACTCTAGACAAGCAATTGATCAGTGTTGTTCAAAATGTAAATACTTTCAAGGAAATTAGGGCTTAACTCAAGGGTAAGAATAATTACAATAACCTCACTAGAGCAAGGAAGAAGCAGAAACAGGCAATTTGGAGACCAGGCTTAGGTCTAGGAGAGCCTTCAGTCAGCTAGAAGCCCTCAGGAGACACAGGCTGATTGAGAAACATAAGAATAAGGGTTTCTTTGAAGAGTGGAAAACAAGAAAAATTCAAGAAAAGTAGGTCAATGAATGGCATCTACTCCTCTGTGGCAGTTAACACGAGGTGTCAACCTGTTTGACTTTGGGATCTGCCTGAAAGATTCGTGGTCACACTTCTGGGTGTGTCTGGCTGCAACATGGACGTGTGGCCTTAGGTCGAGGTCTGGTCCCTGGCCCTTACTCTCTGCTTCACAGCTACAATGAATGAAGCAGCTTTACTCTACCACACACTCCTCCTGTGATGTTTCTGCCTTGGAACCAAATCACCATGGACTGAAGCACTTAAACTGTGAGCTAAAGTAATTTCTTCTTTAAGTTGGTCACTGTGTCCAGCAACAGGAAAGCTAACTACTATACCCACTTATTGGCTAAATCAACCAGAATGAGTGCCTTCACAGACAATAGGCAGACGCAGGCAATAGAGAGAAGAATTAGGCTCATTTCTTGGCCTATAGCAAATTTTCAGTTTCACCCATAAGCCATTCTCCATTATTGGAATGTATTTGTAACACTAAACTGCTCCCAAAACATTCTTGTCTCTCTAGCCTGGATGTAATCATTCACTTGCCCAATGAAAGAAGGAGGAAAAAGGAAGTGGAAGAAAATAAAAAAAGTATCTAAACCGTATGGCTATCCATATCGTGACAGCATGTGTCTAGAGGTCCCCCCAAAGCCTCATGGAGCCATAGATGGGGCTTTTTCAGAGGTGGCTGGATCTAGAGTGTATGACGCTGGGATTGATTCATGATGTAGTACCAGGATCAAGGCCGCTAGAATTCAAGATGTGAGTTCTACCTGCCCTGAGTAGCTTGATAAGATAAAATGGGCAGAAAAACACTTAAGGTACCTGGTTGTTTTTGCTGTCTTTGCCTGCAATCAACTGTTTTGCTGCTCTGAGAGGCTCTTCTGCCTTGCACCCAGCCAACTAATGGACTGAAACCTTTACAAACTGTAAGCTAAATAAATATTTCCTCTTTAACTTTGAATGTCAGCTATTTTGTCTCAGTAACAAAAAAGTACCTAACACACATATTTACTTTCTATATCTTCAAGATGCAAACCCTTAATGATAAAATTGTTACATTTATATAGTTACTATATACAACTCATATCTAACAAATTGTTTATTAAGTGGAATGAACTAAATCCATGACAGATTTGCAGAATTTATTACTCACAAGAATTTGTAGAATATGGCACCAAAATACTGAAGACTGAATGAAGAGATTGTGCTTTCAGTCGATAAGACTAAACAATATATTTTATACTTGGGAAATGATGAGATCATTAAGAGCATTTAGTTTGAAGATATTCATATATATTGTACAATGTTACAAATAAAAGTTTTTTTTAAAAAAACAGGAAGATCTTTTGAAGCAATAGAAAATAAAACATTTGGGGGAAAATACAAAACTCTACTTTGTCACTAGTCATTCTAAGGTCATATAAACCTAATTCTCCTCCCTCAAATCTATTCACCCATTTCAAATCTTGATATTCAAAAACCTGCATTGTTTCAGGTAGAACCATTGTGGAATTATTTTCAAGTTTACAGTTCTCATAGACCAATAGACCGTTAGCTACATAACAAGTCCTAGTAGGCACTGGAACTTCTGTCAGAATCTGGTATAAAAGGGTGGCTTCGCCCCAGGGAAGAGGACCACTGCTTCTATCTCCAAGGAGATCTTAACTGTAGAAAGAAACGTTCTTTGTATTGAGCTGAAAACTATGTACCTTCCAGTCCAAATATTTTATAAAGAGTTCATTAATGAAATCATACCAAAATTGACTTATTTCCATGAAATGATAGAAGCAGAAACATAAAACTAGATCTAAATTAATACTGTTTGTATAGTTTTATAGATGCTAACCACTCTATGACTTTAAAGAATTATGAGAAGTATAACTAAGATTTAGATCATAATAAATATTTTTACTACATTGTTTATAACTTTTGTAAATGAAGATAATGAAAGAAAATAATGACAAAGTTCACAAAAGACACAGCGTGTTAATACAATAGACTAGAACAGGAACAAATACATATGCAATATAAAACAAACCTAATAAAAGCAAACATTAGTATGAATTTTAAATAAACGTAATTCCAGACACAGAACTTTGATTTACATATAAGTATAAAATTTAAAAATCTCTAAGACAGCTCTATGTATATTTTTGTAATGTAAAATGCTTTTAAAAATAAGTTGAAAAAGAAAATTAGTACAGAGCAATATCCTTTGTGTTATGTTAGTAATACAAAATGAAGAGGCTGTTTTCACGCTCTGAGAATGTTTAGGGGTTGTATAAGTTTAATTTCTAAATAATTTTGAAACATTAAAAAAGACATAGTGGAAATTTATTCTGTAAGTTAAACAGCAATTTGATCTCAATGTTATTAAAAATAAACTTTCACCTGTTACTAATTTTCTTCTTAGCTACAAAGTCATTGTTTATTTAAACGAAAAGAGAAAAGCATCTTGATGCTGTTTAGATAGTCCAAATAGAGAACAAATTGCAAAGGTCCATGTAGTCTAAAAAGCAAATAAAAGAACTTTTCCAAGAACATGTTGAAAAGTCATGCAAGGCTACATATGATGATGAACCCTAGAGCAGAGCACCACACGACACATGGCCGAGATGCTAATAGGAGTGCAACAGGACATCTGAGAATGATTCTTTTGTGTGGACTATCTTTAACTGTGGTCTTGTAACAAACTCTGAAAGCTGAGCCCTGCATTACAAAAAGTCTTCCACAAACTCTGCCAGCAAAGCAAAAAAGTATTTTGTGTGGTGCTTTTGGTTTTTGTTTTATTATTATAGGGAGTGTGATGGATTGTGTGTTCATAATTGTGTGTTTGTTTATGGTTCACAAATATGCATGTAATTTTGGCATTAGCTTGCATTTTCAATAGCAGCCTAAACCTGTGCCCAGAAATAGCCCTTAAAACATTTATAAAATGACTAGAGGACTGGTCTAATGTGGGCCATTCACATGAATGACTATATCATGGTCATAGCTTCAACATTAAGTTTTTATATTTTGGAAACAAAAGTCTAGGTCTGTGTTTCCAAACTGGCTGACAATTAGACCTCAGGGGACACTCCAGCCAAGCAAGAGATAAGAAAATAGTAAGAAAAAAAATGCCTTCTGCCAGAACATAATGAGTCTTGGCAAACAACAGAGTTCAGGTAATCACTCCATACTCAATAATCAGCTGTCTCTTTATTATGAAACCTCTTTTCCAGACCACACTGGGAAAGCCATGTTCTCTTTAATTCTCCTTCTCTTTCTTTCTTCTTTCTTTCTTTCTTTCTTTCTTTCTTTCTTTCTTTCTTTCCTTTCTTTTCTTTCTTTCTTCTTTTCTTTTTTTCATTCTTTCTTTTTTCTTTTCTTTCTTTCTTTCTTTCTTCTTTCTTTCTCTGTTTTTCTTTCTCTCTTGTCTTCCTTCCTCTTTTTTTACTTTCTCTGTTCCCCAGTCATCCCACAAGCAAAAACAAACAAACAAACAAAAAAAGACCTCTTCTTTTTAAAAATTTTCCCAAATTCTTTTAACACCCATCAAGACAGAACCATAGCTCACTGCTTGTAATCTCCTAGTTTCCTAAATTAATGGATCATATTATGCCACATTTTTTCACTGCTTATCAGGGACAAGACACAAGTTGCCTTCCACCTCCTCCTTGATCCCTCACTTAATGTCCTTAGTGAGCTTTCTGCTGAGAAGAACCCCTTCCTCATCTCATGACATTCATCTTCTTGCCACCTTGGAAGCTTCTAGGTTTCCTGAATACCTCTCCCCATGGTTTCACACTCTTTCATTCTCCCATGACTGATGATCTTTTTCTTGCATCTTTTTCTGATTTGTATTATTTCCTTCTCTCCATAAAATTTTGATTGTTCCAAAATGGAACAAATTCTCTGTTAATTCTAACCCTGCTCACTTGGTGCTTTGTTTAGTTCTACAGCTTCAACTTACAGCTTGATTCAAATGCTTCCCATTCTTTTTCTTACTGATTTTCCTCCAAAGCTTCAGGCCCACATTTTGAACTTCACATGAAATAGTTACACATGGATACTCCACCACTATTCCTTTGGATAGATATGGTTAGAGGAGGATTCCAAGGGTTAATATGTTGAAATTTAATCCCCACTATGAGATATCAAGAGGGTAGAAATGTAATGTGACTCTGGTGTTTAGAAATGAGGCCTTTGGACCACCATTGGAAAGCTTGTCTCCTGCAGGCAGTCAGCACAGGCAGGGAAAACAGCCAGACCCACCCCTGCACATATGCAGCCATCAGAAAGCTTACTTCCCTCAGGTAACCAGCACTGGCAGGAAGAAACAGCCAGATATGCCCTGTGCACCCACAGACCACCATCAGAGACACTTGCTTCCCTTAGGCAGTCAGCTTAGGCCAGGAGAATCAGACATATATATCCTTGTGCACCAGTCACCATTAGGAGAGTCCCAGTGTAGCCTCACAGACTGAGAGAAGAGGCAGCCTGGCCACCAGGCAACTGTGGCCATCAGGGAAGCCTCAGTGTAGTTGCATGGGTCTAGAGAAAGCCAGCCCTTGCCCCCATTGCCTCCCCAGGAACCTGGGTTCAGAGAAACCCAGGTGCCTGACCCATTCCCCTCCACTGCAGAGAGAAGCCAACTTGGGAAGCACCTGGAACCCCACCCTGGCTTGTCAGGAGGAACACAGGAAAATATCAAGATGAATGAGCAAATGTCCATCTCACGTCTCTAGCCCACCCAAAACAAATCTGGGAGATGCAGTCACAGAACAAAATGGAAGTCACACACCTGAAATCTGAGAGGATAGCAACTGAAGTAAAGAAACAACTTCATGAGGCTGTAAAAGTAATCAGAACAGAAGCGATATCTAAGAAAAAAGAAGAAACCACAAACATAATGAAAGAATTGTTGACTATATCTAAAGAAGATATAGATTAAAAAAAGAGCAAGGAAAATAACAGAAATCTTGAATGAACAATATAAGAAGAAATTATGAAACAGATTCAAAGAGATATCCAGGAAAATAAAAACTCCATCAAAAGCTAAAGAGACTGAAGATAGACTTTCAGACTATGAAGACAGGACAGCAGCTAGTAATTGTGAAAGAAAAGATCTCTTAAAAGTAACAAAGAACCAGGCAAAGACATCATCAATGGCTACAAGACGACACAAATAAAACTAATCTAAGAATGATAGTTGTCAGCAAAAAAGTGGGAGTCAACCAAATGACATAAAAAGACTACTTACAGATGTAATAGCAGAAAAGGTCCTAAACATGGTGAAAGGATCTTGCATACAGATATGTGAGGCATATAGAACTCCAACTAGCCAGAACCAAAATAAATCTACACCCAAACTTACAATAATAAAGACCCAGAAATTCAGCACAAGAACAGAATATATTAAAGGCTGTTAGAGAAAAGAAATCTATCACCTATAAAGGAAAATTCATCAGGATTATGGTAGACTTCACAACACAAACCATTAAGTCAAGAAGAACTTGGAGTGAAGTGTTTCAAATCCTAAAAGAAAACAACTTCCAACCCAAATTGATGTACCCTGCAAAACTATCTTTCAAAATTTATGGAAAAATAAGATACCTCCATGATAAAGAACAACTGAAGAAACAAACAGCACTGAAGGACATTCTAGTGAGCAAGAAAGATGACCATGTTTCCAGGAATAGTAGCAGAGGGGATCGCTAAACAGGGCAGACAATTGAAAAAAGGGAAAAAGAGGGAGGAAATAGCATGACAGAGAAGAGTCAATGCATGCTGGTTGTACCCATTAATGTAGATGACCTCAATTCACCAATAAAAAGAAACTCAAGGAGAGTGGATCAAGAAATAAGATCTATCAGTATGCTGTTACAAGAAACACATTTAATTCAAAAGGAAATTCATAGACCAAAAGTCAAAGGAGAGAAAACAATGTTCCATGTGACAAGAAACCAGGAAAAAGCAGGGGTAGCTTGCCCATCAACTGCAGGATGCATAAGAAGGACGTGGTATTTTCATACAATGGAAAGCTGCTCAGCTATAAAGAAGGATAATCTTGAGGCTCTTGTAGGTAAATGGATGCAACTTGAGATCATGCTTATGGGTGAGATGGTTCGGGCTCATGGGTAAACATCATGTTATCTCCTAGCACAAAAAACTGAAGAAGTTAGTGTAATCCAAGATGTACAGTAGATATTATGAAAGTGATGGGGGCACTGGGGATTTAGCTCAGCAGCACAAGCACCTGCCTGGCAAGCATGAGGTTGTGAGTTCGATCTCCTTTACAAAAAAAAAAAGAAAGAAAGAGTGAAAGAGAGAAAGAGAGAAGAAAGAAAGAAAGAAAGAAAGAAAGAAAGAAAGAAAGAAAGAAAGAAAGAAAGAGAAAAAAAATACCAGCACTTAGGCTTTCTTTTAGGGACCTCTGTCCCATTCACCTCCACAATTCACCTCTGTCTTAGTCACTTTTCTCATTGCTGAGATGGAATACCCAAAACCCACAAGTTAAGGAAGTAGAGTTTTATTAGCTCAGTTTGTAGAGGTCTCAGTCCATAATCAGCTGGCTCCGAGGCAGGGTGACTTTGTAGAGGAGAACAAGTCATGGAGGGCAGGAGACAACAAAAGCAATAAGGGAAGGGAAGAGACAAGATTATTTCTGTGCATTATATTGTATACAGGCTACTCACCCTAGGGTGAGTGTACCACTCGAATCCTTAATCCTAGCCAAAACTATGCCAAACCAATAAGCAGAGTGATCTACAAATGACACACTCTTAATCTCAGCATCACACAATCTAGATTCAGCCACCTCTGAAAAAGCCCTATGACCACATGAAGCTTTGTAGGGACATTTAGACACAAACCATAATATCTTCCTTGTCATTATTCTTGTATTAGTTACTTTTCTATTGCTGAAACGCAACACCCAACACCCACAATTTATGGCAGGTTTGATTTGGCTCACAGCTCCAGGGTATTCAGTCCACGGTTACTTGACTGCAAAGCAGAAGTGTCATAGAAGAAAGGCCTGACAGATCAAATATACTTATTTCAGATGGCTGGAAGTAGGTTAGGAGAACAACACCAACCCTGGGGATAGAGAGAAAATGGACCAGGGACCATATACAGTAGCTAAAGTCACGCCACCACAGTCCATCCACACACAGCCAAAAGCATGCTTCACTTATCTGTTAAGTATTCTTAATCCAGTCAGGTTGACATATCAGGATTAGGGTCACAACTTAGATTCAAGTGCCTATGACTTTTGGCTCAGGTCCCAAGGAAAATGCTCCCTAGATGCCTCTGTCTCACTTCCTCTACTCCTTTGCCTGTCCTCTCTTCCAATGCATTTTTCAAAAGCAAAACCTTAACCATGTGGCCCCTTTTCTAAAACTTTCACTGTGACTCACTCCTCCATTTCCACAGAATAAAGCTGAAATCCCTTTATGGGGCATCCAATAGCAATCCATCAATTGATACTTTTGACATTTCTCACCTTACTGCCTCTGATTCCCATCACCTAATCTTCATTTTCATGGTTTAAAAATGAAATAAACCTCTACACTGTCTCAGGCTTCATCATTTATGTGTTGCCTTTGGGCCTCGAACATCTTTTTATCTATTTCTGATATTTCTAACCCCTGATCCACCCTACAAAGTCAAGGCTGACAATACCTGAGCACATAATACTCTCTCATACCACTCTCCACTGCCCACTCACCAAAAGACCTCACTGAATCCGTCCGCCATGTGTATATTTGTGTATGAGTGTTTATGAATGCAACCTAAACCCCTAAATAAGCTCCTCGAAGTCCAGAGATAGTTGTATCACCAGGGCATCTATCATAGTGTTTGGAATAGGAGAGCATCACTCCTGTTTATTGCATTAAAAAAAATTCTCTGGGGCTAAGGACACGGCTCAAGGACAGTGCTTGCTGAGTACAAATGTAGTCCTGGGTTTGGTCCCCAGCAATGCAAAATCAAGAAATTATTCCTTGAGCACTTCTGTGCATTAGACATGTGGTAAAGAATGAAACATAGCCCTCACTTGTGGGAGTCACATTTTAGACTTAAAAAAATGTTTATCATGTTAAAATTTTAAGAGTAAACTGAATTAAGAAAACATTTAGCCCCTTGATTGTCGATTTTGTGAAACTACAGCTTAATAAAAGGTTTTATGTAAATTTAAGCATTGCTATTTTATCATAGAAGGTATAAATGGGTTTCTCCTCTAGAAAAGGAGGTGCCAGACTTTGATGTGGCTTCTCTGGCTTCAGCCTGTGACCCTTGTTCCTGCCCTTCTATTCTCTCTGACTCTGACGTTTGTATGTTTGATCTTATTTCTGCTCTGCCTCTTGCCACACCTAACCTGGGATTAAATTGAGGCCTTGCCTTGTCCTCGTGGCTTTGAAATCACTCCTTCATAACTTCAGCTGCTCATCTGGTCTTGAATGGAATCCTCCTCCTTGTATAAGCTTGACTACGTTTGCTTTTAACGACAGATAAATGGTTGACTCTGGTGAGCTAAAGTCACATGCAGGCCAGTTCTGTGACCCTCTTGTCAGAGACCTTGGATATCAATTATCATATTGCCTGTTGCAACAATGTCAAAAAAATGAAACAAAACAAGACAAAAACCCTGTATTTCTGAGTGCAACGTGGTGATGTTCTGTGAAAATCACAGGATGTGACCATGTACTGGGATCTGCTTCTGCCTTAAACCTTGCAAACCAAGCAAATATCCTTTCCAGCATGGAGTCTGTTCTTGCTTCTTCCCTCTGAGTAAGTACAGCTTCCTTGGAAACAAGACTCTCATTCATCAATGGAGAGTCGGGGTCATTCCTCAGGCTAACAGAGTCCCATTTTCTCAGGCCCTCCATTCCTCTTCCTTTAAAACATTACTTCTTAAGTTCATCGAGGGACTTACTATCAAATGTATAGACATATATGCTATCAGCAATACTCTGAGGTGCTAATTAAGAACATCTGCTTTTGCCTGGCAAGCATGAGGTCGTGAGTTCAATCCCCGGTACCAAAAAAAAAAAGAACATCTGCTTTTCACCATGAATTTTTGCATCACATCCCAGTAAGAAAAGCAAAAGCATCTTTCAGGAATTCTGAGATGTGGAAGATGTATCCAAGCCCTTGACTCCATTTGTTCTCTAGGATCAACAGAAAGCTCTTACACTTATTTTGAGTAAACTATCTTTGGAACTTCAGGTACAATTTATTCAAGGATGCTGCACACAGCAGGAATCTGCCTCAAGTAATTTATCTTAGTACCTTCTTGTTTCCTGCATAAATTTGTCTGTGAAGGACAAAAACAGGGCTTCTTGTTTCTTTGGAATGAGGTAGGGTTTTTTTTCTTGTTTGTCTGTTTGTTTGTTTGTTTTTAAAGCCTTACAAGCTCAAAATGAAACTCAAAGTAAACAGTCATTGAAGTACTATATCAGGCTATCAGTTGGGCTAAATTCAGAGCTGAATTAAATAATTTTGTATCTTCATATGCTTTACCACATGTATTGTAGAAAGATTGAAATAGTTGCTCCTGGGACTTTCTCAGTCCCTTGGAGGATGTAGAGAATTTTTGGAAATTACATTAACTCTTTCTGACTATACTAGGACCTATTTAATAATTGAAAGATTATAATAATTTACTAAGTAGTCCCTGGCTTAACCTCAATATAACAATGTAGTTTTCAAAAGTACTCATCTTGTTATCCTGGGAGCCATCTCCAAGGCATAAATCTCAGCATAAATATGTAAGCATGCTACGTTTTCTCAGGCCAGAACTCCCTAGGCAGAGACCAGAGCAAAGGCAATACTGGTCTTTAGGTTTGTTCCTGCTATGGAAATTTCTGTCTATCAGCCTCCAAATTCTTCCCAGCTAATTCAGGGTAATTCTGAGACTGTCTCACAAGTGTTCACAAATAATGAGTCTCATGGCCTCACATAATTACCATATTAATTAACATATTACATAACAATTTGGATTTTGGCAAAAGCGCAATTCTTTGGCAGCTTCTTATAGCCCTTCATTCAAACACTGTTTATTTAATTTTTTTTCTTTTGAGTATTACATGCAGAACAAACTGCTGGGTACTAGGGATTAAAAGAGTGAGCTCAAAAGCTTTGTCTCTGCCCTTGAAGAGTTCGTAGGCTTCATTTTGTTGCTACCCTCCCTCCTGCTTGCCAAGGCCACAGGCTCCTATGCATTACCTGTTGCCCCAAAAACCTCTGCAGCCAGCCTCTACCTCCCCCCCACTTTGCTCAGCCCCAGGGTTAGCAGACAGAGCACCTTGAGGTAATGTTAGCTTGTCATTTATTAACTTAACGAGACTCAGGTTGCCCTGAAGTGAGCCACAAAACAATTCCCCTGAAGTAAGCCACAAAACAATTCCACAGCCATTACATTAAACTGCACCCAAAACTACCCCTTCCCCAGGAAAAATGACTCCAGATCAAGTGTACGGACTTCCTCTGCTCTTGGAATAGCCTGGAGATCAGCATCTGCCTCTCTGTTTTGAAAATAAAATGGTACCTTGGTTCATGAACTTGAGTCTTTCACAATTCTGGTTGTAAACTGAGCCAAATCAAATTCAAAGGTTAGGTTCCATATTGACTTAATGAAGAAATCTGGTTCAGTTCTCATCCAGTTTGGTTTGCAAGAAATCAGGAGATCAACTCTTACTTATGATTGCTATTTGAAATAAATTTCTTGTTTCCAAAATTTTGTCAATTAATCCATATTAAAATTGCAATAAAATGAAAGTACATTAGTTATCTTTCCATTACCATAATACTTGTGACAAAGTAACTTAACAGGAAGAAACGATTATTTTACCTCAGAGTGTCAGAGATTCTATTCAACTGTCCCTTTTTTATATTGATTTTGGGCCTGCAGCAAAGCAGAACATTGTGGTGGAGAGCATGTAGCAGACAAAAAGCTGTTCACAATACAGCAGTCAGGAATCAAAAAGAGAAGGAAAGGGGCTGGGGTCCCACAGCTCTTCCAGGGAATACTGCCAATGATCTCACTTCTGCCCGCTAGATCACACCTCCTAAAGCTTGCATTCTCCCAGTAGTGCCATGGATTGTGGCAAAATCTAATGCAAAATTCTCTCCTCTTTCTTTAATGCCATCTGAGACCATTTCAAAATACAATGTTTACAATGCCAGATGCCAGCTGATTCATTAAAAATCAGTATTATATCAACAAATATTTAATAGTCCCTGAAGAAGACACATATAGTTTCAATTCCAGTCCTAAGAGCATTGATATAATGTAATAGGAAAGAGTATGAGCCTTGCTCATACTGCTCATGTGCACCGCAGCACGTAAGCACGTAAGCTGTGGTGCACATCTTCATCAAAATCTCCACTCTAGCCCATACCAACTGTGGGCCTCAATTCTCAGCAACTGTTAGCATGAATTCTCTGCGCCTCAGTTAAAAAGGAAGTCAAGAATGTCTAGATTAGTGAGCATTCACCTGGGATTTAAGAAGGTTACACACCAACAGTGCATGACACACTACCTGGATGTGTAATTTTTCTGTCTGGTAACTGAGTATAAATCTGATACTACAAGGACTAGGATGAACGCAGAAATGACTGTAAAAGAAAGTTCCAGGAACAAATGCCACTGCGCATTAGAGTCCCTTTATAGAGACCTCAATGGGAAAGACTAGTTGCTGCCAAGGTGATCAGAGGAAACTTCAGAAAATGATGTCTGTGCTAAGCCATGTAGAATAAAGGTTTGGGTAGTTGGAAAGGCACTGCAGAAAAAGAAAATGCAAGAGCCAAGTCTCAGCGGTAGGAAAGGCAAATAGAGGCTACCTGCCAGAGAGGACTTTCTCATCCTACTAGATGTCCAGGAATCAGCACCACAGTAACAGCTGTACATCTTTTCAAAGGCAAAAAGAATTGTAAGGTTGACACTCAAACTGTCACTTCCTGGATAGACCTGTGACCATAGAATCTTCTGTTAATGGTTGGGCCTTACCAATGAAAATATTTCTGAAAAAAGAGCTAAGTTATGTCAGCCTCAGTCCCATCTTTGAACTCATATTGAAGCCTCCCTTTCCTGACCACCAACTCAATGCCTGTGTAACCTCTAAGACCTTCACTAACTGCCAGAGGGTGGGGTTAATTCTACTCTCAGACTGTCCCCCTGCTGTGAGCAATGAAACTCTTTCTTCTCACTTGTTTTTTGTTGGTCTTATGCAATCTTCTGAGAGAAAAAGAACAGTTATATGGTAGGTTCCTTTACTGGACACAAAGAGAACTTTTTGTCATTCACTGTCTCCCTGCGTAGCTACTGATTACTTCTTTTTCACTTTTAACTCAACTTTTTCTGGCAAGATTCTGAGAGCTAGATAAGCTGGATACCCTAACCCTAACCCTAACCCTACAAATCCAAACAAATCCCAGGTAAATTTCTATAGGTGAGAGGGTCCAGCAGCCTCATGGGAAAGAGCAAGGTTGTTTGGAGAGTTTCTTTTCAATCACCTTTTTCCAGAAATGGAAAGAGACAGGCCGGTACAAGCCTTTAAAAGAAAGCAAGATTCACAAAAGTAGGCAACTGAACAGAACCAGTCCAGGTAGCTATTAAACATTCACAGGTACACTATTCTATATTCTAGGGACTCACAATTTCAGTCATAGAGAACATAAACTAAATCTAGACAGAGTTAAAATGATTACAGTTGCAAAGACCATGTGAAATGCATTCTTTAAATTATGAAAAAAAACAACTGTGCTTCAGCATACTTAATAAAAGTTATTATCTTTTTCATAAGAGGAAAGACCATTTTATACACATATATTGTATTCTGGAAGAAGAAAATGGACTTACATGGTAAGAAGATGAGTTTATTAAAATTCATAGCAATTCTCATGCCATTACATTTTCTCATAGCCATCTTAGTTGTGCCATAGCCTCTGCCTGCCTACAGATGCAGCTGGGCCTCACCTAGGTCAAAAATAATGCTTCAGTGCACTTGGGGAATAGGTCTGTGTTCCAGCACAATTCATTCTTCGTGTAACATTTGACTGAGCCATGTGAGTAAAAATACATTTGAATTTTTGCCTGTAAGATCCGACCTTTGAGCATATTCCTGCATTTCAAATGCAGTAAATTAGGTCAAAAATAAAACAAGAACCCAAAAATATACATGAAAAACATGTACCACTGATATTCCATCCTGAGGTATTTTGGAACACAATGTCCTCCTGTGTGCCAAGGACAGGACCTCAACTCCACATGCTCCCCCCACCGCCACAACACAGGGGAGAGGACTTCCCAAAGAAGAGTATTTGAAAAATCACAGCAACAATTTTTTTTTTTACAAACATGAAGTCATTTCACAGTTTGATAATATTTTTTTCTTTTGAAAGTAAAAATATAACAGTTCCACAGAGGAATACGAAACAATATCATATAGGTGCATAAATATTTATGTTTCTTTTAAGGACATTTTAAATCAAATGCCACCAAAAGGTAAAGTAGATTAGATGAGTTATTGTGTTTATTTGTCCTTTATACCAAAATATTTAGTCAACTTTTGTCATTGATTTCCAACTTTAATTGATTCTGGAGATTGTGAGGGTGAAAAGCCTGTGACTGGGTACAGATGCCCACAGCGCTTGTTTTCATTTACGCTGTTTGGATCTTTTTATAGAAATTTCTAAAACCAGATCTTGAATTGTCAACAACTTCTAAATCTGTCTATGAAGGGATTTTAAGGAACACAAGACATGCGTATTGATTATTCTTGGGACAAGCTTTTCAGAAATGAAACATGATCTATTATTTTAAAGCTTTTGTGATTGTTTTTCTAGCCTAGAAACGCAGGTGGTTAAGAAAACTGCATCAATGTTCTTATTTATAGGTGTTGACATCTAGGCAAGAACACACGATATTTTCACTCTGCATCAGGATTAAATCATTAAGCACTAGGTTGTGGATACTAAAAATATTTGAAAATGGTTTGAGATATCCAATCACATAAACAAAAGAGAGCTATGCACTTCATCTAAAAAGACTCACAGAGGTGAAAAAACTGCCTTTGGAAAAATTATCAATAGCACTAGCAGTTGACAACTTTACCCAGATGGACAAAGCGAACTTCCAGAGCTCAGCTGACTTTTCTTGGGGTTTCCCTAAACTCCATTTTATAAGCACACCTTATTAAATCTCCCTAATGTGGCAGCTGTCCGGAGAGGCAAGCTAGAGTGATGTAGGTAACAGTAACTACTGGCACCAGCCTTCTGAGGAGTTATCGTGTTTGAGAAAGAAAACATTGTCAGGGTGGTAGCCTAACCTCCAGAGTAATAAAGTGGCCAGACACCTGGAAGCAATTACGTGCATGGTTGAGATTATCCATCACCGCTTTGCTCACCGTCTCTCTTGCAAAGACCTTTGTTTTCACACTCTCGGTAGCTAACTTCTGGACTGAAAAGCTTGTTTCACGAACGATGTTTTCCACCGAGGCCCTTCCACTTACTGCCATTCCCACATGATGTCGATCATTTGTTTGCACAGCCCAGCGACAAACCTCAGAGCTGCTGTAATAATAAGTTGGTTACTCGGTTTACACGAGCTGCCGCATCAATCACGCGACTGCCACAGCCCAAACAAGCGCCCTTTGCACACCAGCTGCACTTTGAGGAGCCCAATCTGTGTCCCTCAAATGGAGCTGTTTAAACACCACTTGCCATTCAGGGCTTAATTTAATATTTTTCTAAATCAGATTATTGCTTGTAAGTCCTGATCGCTAAGTTCCTTCTGACATTTATTTGCATCCAGACCCCATTATTCATTAGGCCACTGGGCTGCAGGATATCATCGTAGCCCAAGCCCTGGAAGCAAGAGAGGGCCTTTCCCTCCTGTCAGGGATGATGGACTGCAGAAAACAACTGCATCTTCTGCGAATGTGTTGGAGCCCTGACAACTAGACAGCTTTCCAGTAGTTCCTCAAATACTTGTTAACTGAATTGAATAGCATTCTGGTCATGACTATGGCTATGACTTAGATTCATGCTCTTTGTCTTAAGCCCATACATATTTTCTGTAGAAGAATTTAAATGATTTTGTTAATATATTTATTACTGATCATTTTACGTGTCCACTCTGCATGAAGGCCCACGTTGCTTTGCGTAAATTTTTGTTTTGCTTTGTTTTTTTCCCCAGTGTGATATTAAAGTACCCAAAAAAGTTTCTCTGAAACCTGCTAGGTTGATGTCTTCTAAGAAATCTTAGAGAGAGAATGTTTCACAAAGCCCATGTTTAAGAAAGTAAATAAGAGCTTTTTTTTCTTTTGGTGGTAGAGGAGAGAACCTACAACCTCACACTGAGCTACATCCCCAGTACTTTTTTCTTTTTTATTTTGAGATAAGTTCTCACTAAGTCACTAAATGGCCCAGTTTGGACTTGGACCTGTGAGCCTCCTGGTTCAGCCTGTCAGATGCTGGACTTATAGCTGGGCATATGCGCCACCAGGCCTGGCAAATATGAACTCCTGATTTACATCGTATTTACTAACAGTTCCTCCTGTGTTGGAAAACACATCAAAACAGTCAAATGAAGCAGTACTTGTTCCTTTAGGGTGTTAATTTGAAAGTTGGCAGTGTTAAGAAAATAATAGAGGAAGGGATAGGATTAGAGGAACCCAAATTAGGGTTGCTTGCCAGAAAGACAGCAGCCTTGGGCCTCTTCTTTGGCTCGTATCACTGCTACGCCAGTGGAAGAAGTTTAAAGGGATTTAGACCAGAGTTTACAGAGTGAGCTCTAGGTCTCTCTGTTCCTGCAAAACATGGCTTCCAAATGGTCAGATACTTGGCATTTGGAAAAACAGCTTCAGTTACTTTCTATCCAGTTTTTACGAGAGATGCAACCATTCCCAGCTCAGTTTGAAGTTAACAGGTCGTTTTTGCCAAGGATGGCTTGAGTAAATGTGAATTCAGGCTTACGTTTTGGCCAGTTTTCAACTCCGAAGGTAATTTTGGTAGCCAACAAAGCCATACTTACCTATACATTCTAAAGTGAAATATCTACATCTAAATGTGAGTTTGCCTTATTGATTGTCATTATTAGAAAGTCGAAGGTGAGAAAGAACCTGCAAACTGACAGGAGGGGTAAAAGAGGACCTCATGGCCATATAAAAATCTGTCCTCAACCTCAATCAGACCATGTAGTGATTTCTAGCCCTCACTTCATCTTACACCTCCCCCATCCCAAGTGCCACAATCCACCCCTAAAATAACAGTCTGCCAGTCTTGGGTAACTGAGATGACTGCCTACATATTTAAATAGTACTCTAATTCAATCTTACTCAAGGCAAAATCATCACAAAAAGCACAGTGCAGAATTCTGAAAAGGTCTTAGCAGCTGAATCAGTATTTCCCCCTGGTTAATTCACCCAGCAGCTTCCAAGTTAGATAGGCCAGATTCCCTCAATTCTATTTTTGTTCTAGGACAAATTTCTGAATTAAAGGCCATTTCTGAGCTTTACTGTACTAGTATTCAAAAACATTTATGTGCTTCCACTACCACGATGAGTACTATAAATATTTCTAATCAGAAAAAAAATAAACTGAACTTATAAGCAGCATACTGATCTAATGACAATAGCTTTTACTCCATCTCAGCTTTCAAACTTTTGTGAATCTCTGTCTCTATCCCACATGGCTTTTTCATCACTAAAAATGCTGTTCTCATTCCATTAATTTCTTCTATCATCTAGGCAGGGTGATGAGCCTATGTGTTATTTTTCTTTTAAGACAAATGACGTTAATGTACAAGTTGTTTTTTCTAAGCTAAGGCCTCAGTGTTCAGGCTTAATCGCAGTGTTGGCACTTAGCAACAAGTAAGTTTTGAGTCGCAGTATAAGCATTCATCTCTAAAAGGTTTGCCATCACTACTCTAGAGAAATGGCTGCCCAAATCGCCAGGACGTCTAATCACCTGGGGAAATTTTTCAAAATAGTTATTTTCTAGACTCTGTTTAGGACTGGAGTGGAACCTGGATATTTACTTTACAATGCAGCTCTGCAGGAGATCCCGGTGAGCTAAGATCTCAGGACACAATGACCTGACCAAAGCAGCAGTTCCCCACATGCCCAGATCTCACTAACCATCAGTCACCCACCGTAGTCCCAAGATTCCTGTTTAGCAGTGCTGAAATTTTGAGGGGAAGACTTATGTCACTGGCAAAAATTACCCAGAAAATTCTGACATGAACTACCAGAGATTTAATTAGAAACAATTATTTCCTAAATATAGAACTATATGTTTTAAACTCCCCTGGCTGGTCTTTCTACACATTTTAGTCATTTGGAATGCAGAGCAATGAAGAACCAAAATCAGGCAAGAACCACCAAGAGACAATTTTGGTTTCTTCACCTGTCTTCAGATAAAAATGTTTAGTGAACTCGTCTCCAGAGAGCAAAGCTTCCAGTTTTCATTGAAATCCCTTTAGCATAAGGAGGGCCCATAAACTCTGTCAGGTGTCTGGTTCAGGATTTAGCCGTCTGTCTTTCTCAAGTCCACAGCCTGGATTACAGCCCACATCCTTCCACTGCAGGTTAAGTTTTTCTCCAACCATCAGTGGAGATGGAAAACAACAGATGGCGGCAACCGGAAATCGAGTAATGGATGTAGGATCACTCTGTGCCTTGTATCGCTGTGATCAGCAACACTACTAAATCCCCTTTTTGCCCTCTATGGTAGGATCAGAATGACAGCCCAATTTATCAACTGTGAATATTGGTGTAAACAACCTCAAGGCTGGGATATTTTTCATAGCCCCTTGAAAACTGTCAGCAGGTCTGTGGAGTAGTAAGGAAACCACTGATCCATTTAAGAAACTGTCAGCAGGTGTACAAAGAAGTGAAAGATGGATACTTTGGAAGGTTTTAGGAAGGGAGGCTCCAGCTGTCTGAATCCATGACTTCTCACACACAATCAGACTGGCCACAGAGTGAGGGAAATTATGAGGCAGAGCGTAACTCTCAGCACTGCGTTTATCAGCACAAGCAACAGTTCCCTAAAGAAGGAAACTTCCAGACACTCATTCCTTAGCTGTGAAGTATTTCAATCTTAGCAGTGTTGTCTGTGCCACCATTATCCCAAGTGCCAACTTTTAGATTATAAACTCATGTCAGAAACTCTAAACTGAGTTCTCCAGCCCTCACATTCTAAAAATGATTAAAATTCACTGCTTGGCATCATATACTGAGTCTAAACCTTGAAAATTTCTTTTCTCTAGATCATCAGGCTGTTGATCTTAAAAAGTAATAGATCATCTGAAGTTTCAACCTTCATAAATGTAATTTACTTAGATATTGAAGGAATTCATTTACTTAAGGGGGAAAAGCATAGATTTACCTTTTATATAGATATTTTTATAACACAACAGCTTTGCTTTAATATGGAAATCACCAAAAGTCTCACCCCTGCTGATTTGCTATAATATTTAAGTGATTAAAAGTTAATCTTACTCATTAGCCATCAGGAACTCAGGAAGAAAGAACCAGGTGTGTTTTAATACTCATAACACTAATAAAGTAAGTTTTTTACTGATTTTAGAAGATGCTTTTAAGAAATAAAACAACTTCAAACTTTTTTAAGTCTTATAACCATAGCATTCAATTAGCATGTTAGGCAGCTTTCTGTTACTATAACAAATGCCTAGGTAAGCGAACTATAAAAAGAAAAAGGTTTTATGGCTCATAGTTCTGGAGGCTCCATTCTGTCCATGACTGGTTGGCTCTGTTGCTCAGGGCGTGTGGCGGGACAGCACATCATAGCAGGAGTGCGTGGCCAAGAGAAAAGCCTGCTCACCTCATAGCCCAGGAGAAATAGAAAGTGCCCTTCAGGATGCACTGCCAGTTACCGAAAGACCTCCTGGTGGGCTTCACCTCTTAAATAAGGTCCTGTCACTTGCCAACAGCACACCCTGGGGATCAAGTGTCGGGGGACAATTCAAGGTCCAAACTATAGCAACTAGTTTTGCACTTTGTAGAGTTATTTTTAAAATAGTATGTTAGAAACAAAAGCAGGTAAATTTGGAACTTGTTTTAGTAATGCAACATGTTATTAAAATCAGGATTGATTTCTTTCACTACAATGCTCTTTTGACCTATTTTTTTGTTTTTGTTTTTTGGGGTTTTTTTTGGGGGGGATGTACCAGGAATTGCACTCATGACCTATGTTTTCCAGGTAGGTACTGTGTCACTGAACTAAGCCCTTACAATGCTCTTCTGTGTTGCATTTTTAATGTTGTCTGTAATTAACCTTGATCAAAATGGCGTGTTATACACCATTTTACAAAATATGTATAACACATAAATAAATGTATAACACACCATTTTGATAAGAATCAAAACATATCAGTATTGTGAAATAGGAAGAAAATGGGGAGGGGAACAGCAGGAAAAAGTTTAAAAAAGAAAAGAAGATAAAAAATAGATACAAAATGTTTATAAATGAGGGGTTGGGCTTGAAAGGGAAGTAGAGAAATGGGAAAAAAAAGAATCAAGTTCTATCATGTACACGGACACGATGAATGTGATCATTATATATCCTTAAAATGTACCAATAAACTCTGATCGGAAAATAAATAAATAAATAATAAAAGCACAAAGTATATAGGTCACAATTTTTTAAAATGATGTCTTATGAGTAAAAGGATATAAATCCATCCATGGAATAAGAAATGTCCAAAAAATAAGATGTCGCATCTTGAAAGCTATTGAACCTATTGAAACAATGAGTAATTCAAGATTATTTAAGAATTTGCGTTCACTTCATTGACCTTAACTATTCTTTCTTTTGTATTATTTAACTAATATAGTTCAAACTCGTGCTAACAACAAGCAAATTCAGACAATCCTCATAAGTGGTGATTTCCAGGAGAACAAAGCAAAGGAACAAAATGAAAAGAAACGGAATGTATCAAATTTTTATCTCTAGCTTAAGTGTCTCTAATCAGGCCTGATTTTTCTGAGTCTGCAGAACATTGCTTATTTTCATAACTGCACTAAATGATGCCTCAACACTTTAGAAAAGAATAAATTCATATGTTGGGAGTAAACAGCTTTTTTTCCAAACCACTTTGCCAGCCTAGTTTACTATAGAATGGAAATTACAGTGTTGAGATGGGTACATTGCTTTGGTTCTGTATGCATCTCCGCCAGGTTCATTTATTCATACGTAAATAGTAGGCTTCCTATGATAATACCTATGATAATCTTGGTGCTTCGTTTATGATTGGGGGGCAGTCATTTAGTTTTGTAGTTTGAGCTTCTCACTATCACTATACAAACAATGAAACATGACAAGTCATCCAAGTCAAACCACAGCGACACCATCCAGAGTAATTCTCTTCTCAACACTCGAGGTTGAAAGAGGAATCCTAGTTAAATCCTGCACGTTCCCTTTGTAATTTCATCCCTTCAGCATGTGAAAACCAACTCTCTGAGTGCAGGACTACAGCGATACGCTATTTACTAACCATAAAGAATGTGCTCTGCTCTTGTAATCAGTGGGTTTATTTTTAAATCATAAGTTATACTTTTCATAATAAAACATACCCATTTTGAAAAGTTCCTGAATAAGTGCTCATACTGAGGACATTGTGTCAGGAAAAGGAAGTATTACAGTGCATAACTGCAATATACATTAGCTAGAGATGGGGCGGAAATCGCCCCTCCACCAGCCTGTGTGATTATCATGATCATGCAGCACTCCTGCCTAAGCTTTCAGAATTGTCTGTGACGCTTTCTTAAAACAGACCGGAGACAATGTTAAAGGGCGATTAACTTCCTTTTCTTAATTACGAATGCAATTTTCAACCTATCACACTTATATAGCGTTTTCCTGAAGCAATCGTCAACAACATTTTGTTAATCTCTAAAGTACTCCTCAATGGGAAATCGGAAAAACAGATCAAGTCTGCCCAAGTCTCAGGACCCTATGGGCAGCAGTAGTGATGTAATCTAGAAGGAGAATTTCTGAATGCTGCTGTTTCCCTTCTGCTGGGTCCCGACTTAAACACAACATAAAAGGTGTATCCTTCCCTAAAACCTGGTCCACCACCATTTCTGAGAAAGGCGTAATGATATGGATCTGAGCTGACTCCTATCTTTCATGCTATGAAACATAGCCTCTTTTAAATAGAAGCTCAAATTCTACAACTACAAATATACTTTAGTGCTAGGATAAGAGTCTGAGCTGATTAGTGATCTTAACACTCGGGGAAGCTGAGGCAGGAGGGTGGCAAGTGTGAGGCCAGCTTGGGCAACATAGAGACTGAGCAAGATACTGTCTCAAAATAGAGATTGAAAACGGGCTGTGGATATAGCTCACTGTGAAGGCCCTGGGTTAACTCCCAAGCACTGTGTGTGCACGTGCACGTGTGCCCCCCACACACACACAAGAACCAAGAATCTTCCTAGATTCCAGCATCTGGTTTTCTTCCTATCCACTGGGATTAATGGGCCTTCAGGCCCAGATTAAGAAAAGTTCCTCCACCTACAATAGGTCTTTGGCCTTCTGCACTAAGGAGATCCAGTTCTGAAGCAATCAGCATCATGTAGTTGAAGATCTAAAATAAAATCCAAGAATGAACACTATTTTAAAAGCAGGGCATGAGAAGGGTAAGAATAGCACATGTTAGCAAATGTTAGAATTTCAGTTTCCAGTGGGGCAAATGTCGAGAAGAAAGCCACCCCAAAACTGCCCCACATTCTCCCAGCCCAAGTCAGTCCGGATGCTGTCACTGCCAAAGCCATGTCCCATGTGTCCTAAGATAGGCATTCTGCTAGGCTAGGGTCTGCTCCAGAGAACCTCCCACACAGATCTAGGAATTGGTTTGGCCAATCCACAACCCAGGGGAAAAGGGTAGCAAGGTCAAAGCCAAGTGTCACTGCTGGGGTGTTGAGTTCTGCAGCTTTTTTTGCTTTTTGCTTTTTGTTCTTAAGAATGTTATACTGAGGATGAGGGTGGAGGTAGGGCCAGAGTAGAGGCTCAAAGTCCATTGTCTTCCTATTTAATTATGTGAGATGGCAAACACTTCTTTTTGTAGTCTCATATTTTTTCAGGTGTCTCCTTCCCTTCTGGTCACAGCTGTGCCTGGGAAAGGATTGTTAGTATTTTTGGCTTAAACAAACCTAAGCAATCCTAACATAGAAGACCAGCCTTCCCCCTTCTTATGTAGTTTAAGCTGTATTTCCATCAGAGCTAACTGCTAAAATTGTTGCTAACTAACCTTAATCTTTAATACCTTATTCTACTTTCCTAGGATAATTAAAATCACATGGCACCACCTCTGCACTCTTCCAGCACTAATGCCACGATCTAGAACACTCTGCTGTGTTTTGTTCTGCTACATAGTGAGGTGATTTTTCAGGCAAAGATACTTGGTTTTCGCATTCTTTGGGGATTGTTTCTCTTCTTCTTTTTTATGTTTGCCTTTAGAGTAGAATACCATATGGCAGGCACACATGTACACCGTTTGGTAGATTAACGAATCCCCACCGAGATCACATACTCTTCTCCTCTGGGAGTTTTTCTGCCTGTATGCTACATTTCAGGTTTTACACAGTTCCTTCTTGGGAATATGACTTACAAACTGCATATTTACATCTCGCTCTGTGGTGTGTGCAAAAGAGATTCTCAGAGTCCATGCTGACAGAAATGACCGTGAAAAGCATTTGATGCTGTTATTGGTGTCACCCTCTGCATTTGAGCCCAACAAACAACCACGGTCTACAGAGAGCCGGTTGTAACACCAAATCTGGTTGATCTATTGCCACAGTTTTATTTGTCAACCTAACTATTTTTTATATGAATGAACCACCATTTTTCCCAAGGTACAAAGGACTATTTTTAATCTCTCCTTCTAAAAGGGCAGGGGGAGGATTTAATACATATGGACAGCCCTGCTATGAATGCAGGCTTTGCACACGCAGACTCACTGACCCTTTAGCCTTCTGGAGTTTAACCATTTCCTGATGTCTTTTAACAGTAATTTTCTTGTTGGAAAAGCCCTTTCTAAACTGATAGCATCTAAACAAGCCTCCACCTTAATTGGAAAAATTCTCCCATAAATATTTATGCTGTAGTGATTAGGCCATTTACTGAACTCAACTGCCCATTATGGGTTAAAACAGGGAGCATTGTTTTGAGTTGCCTAAAGCCTGACATGGTTTATTGGAGGGGACCTGAAGCTGTAATTTATTTAATCAAGCTTCTGACCCCAGCCCTCTGGAGTAGCCAGTAATTGTGAGGGAGACTCACCCAAGACCACATTGACTAGAGTCAGTATTCTGCATTGTAAATTCTGTAAGTATACTTGGGAAGAAAAAAAATAAGCAAAGTTTGCAGAAATAAAAGTACTATGTAACTGCACATTCCACTGTGGTAAGGATGGATAGAGAGATAAATGACAGACAGATAGAGAGATAGATAAAATTTTAAACATAAATAACTTCAAAGGAGTGAGAAAGACCCTAGTTTACTGCAGAGTTCACCTCCTACTGGGTTGATCTCCCTCTGTGGTTTCCAGGTCACTTTATAGCTCTGAAACTGTCACACAAGAACTCAACTGGTGTTTAACTATTGCTTTTAAAAATATCTCAAATTTAGGGTGGAGATAGGAGTAAGGAAAACCTTTTGTGTTAACAATCTATTAAGATCCTTGCTTGCCCACAAATTCAAGATAAATGGAGCCCAAGATAAAACAAAACAAAACAAAACAAAACAAAACAAAAAAACATGCGATTACTCCTACCTGGGAGTCGTGATGTCCTGGAACTAGGTGGTGGGTATGAGCAGACATTTATATTGTGTGTGTGTGTGTGTGTGTGTGTGTGTGTGTGTGTGTGAAT
This sequence comes from Dolichotis patagonum, assembly GCA_004027295.1. Lineage (NCBI taxonomy): Eukaryota > Metazoa > Chordata > Mammalia > Rodentia > Caviidae > Dolichotis > Dolichotis patagonum. Next base: position 48,145 of record PVJX010008668.1, read on the forward strand.
AAATGAACAAGTTTTGCCTTCTTTCATTGCCCCTTTCCAGCTGAAGATGTTCTCCTAATTATATCTTTTAGTCATGATTAATTCATATGTTTATAATAAGAAGAAACATTTCTCCCTGGGCCTTTTGACCTCTTCTAGTTACAGACTTAAACAACCATTCCCCATTTTGGAGTGTGATTTAAAAGAGATATTAGACCTCAAAACATATTTTCTTCTTTAAACTCTTTACTACCATTACCATATTAGCTCTTCAGGCTTCCAGTTCAAGAAGAAATTCCAAGGTCAAAAATTACAATGGTTTATTAGACAACAAATCATCTTCATCTTGGTTTAACTTGTGTTTCACAGAGACCCCACTACGTCTTCCTTAGCCTGTGTGGAGGCTTGCAATGCTAATAGCTTTTAATAACTTCTCCTGTCCTCTTTCCCATTAATCAATGCTACAAATGTATAAGAAAAATGCATCCCAAAACTGGCTTCTACTTTGCACTAACCTTAAGACATACAGTGCTAGACCTCATCAGAGTCAGTTTCTTAACCTTGTAGAAGGAATCAAAGTACTTTGGTTTTTCGATCAATCAAAGTTGCAGACAATGTGGCTTCAGAGAGCCCTGGAGCTTCAGCGCCTGCATGCAGTGTAAGAGACATTTTTAAAGGCTACACGGGGACCTGTGTTACCCTCTAGCTGGACCAGTGGTTGCAATAACCATTCAAAGGACGTTTTATATAATAAAAAGAAAAGTAGATTGCAAAGGTATTTCAAGTGCCAGAACATACTTAATTACTTCAACTTTGTTTCCAAGGAACTTTGAATATAAAAGATAGGGTTAATTTATTTTATACCAAATAGATTGCCTTACCTTTTATTCAGAAAAAATTTCTTTAAAGATTATACTGAGAATCTAATTTTTCTTGTTAAATTATTCATTCCTTATCTACATGGGTATTACTATCTCTGTCAGAGTGATGGATGTTACAGAAACACCCATTAGGTTGCAAGCTAACAGATTTTTAAAACCTTTGATTATGGCCAAAAGGAAAATACTATAATAAATGTGATTGCACGGGTTCCTCTGTATGACAACTCAGAGGAGCATGGCCGTAATCAACAGCCACTGATGGCTTTTTTAATTCTAGCCAGTGAAGTAAAATGTACACGGCGATGATTAAAAGAACATTAGACAATGGAATTAGGACCGGCCCAGAAAAGGCTGTGTCTCCGTAAATACATGAGCTTCTCCCCACTTTCATATCAATTATAGTGCTCTTATCATGCATCTCCTAAGGACTCATCATAGTTCTAAGAATATTATTTAAACCTCACAACATTCATTTTTCCTTCCATTTTGCATCTGGGAAACCTGAGAGACAGAAATGTTAGAGCCATGGTTCCGAGTCACATAGCTGTCATTGGAAAAGCCAGCGTTGGAAGTTAGATAGCTTCTCAGGCTCTTGGCTCTAGACCCTGAGACTCTAACAGCATGCAGCACCGTCACCCTGAAAAATAACAAAGCACCAATAATTGCTCATAGAGATGTGGATAGTATACTATTCAAATTTGAGTCTAGAAAGGAAGTGTTTTTGTTCTGACTGTCCCTGAGTTCCTGAAAGTCATCACTGTGGGAGGAAGAGCCCCAAATCAGTAAGGATGGTCTCTACATATTATCTCTGAGCCCCTTCAAAGCTGAAGAAAACATGTACCCTGAAATATACTGTTTTGACATAATGATTATTTTAAGCAATTGAGAAATAGCCAAAGCAGAAAAGGTTCTCTGTCTTCCCCTTTCCACTAAAATCAGGGCCTTAATTTGCTATAAGAAAGGTATGCTCCTGCTACCAGAAAGAGGACATTCTTACTACCAGGGCCCGACAGCTTTGATGCCAAGATGGATCTGTACAAATGAACCAGAGGAATCCTTATCTCCCATTTGCTTTCCCCCACACATTTCCTAATCAGTGTCCATAATTCACCTGCCTTAGTGCAAACCTCTCTTTCACAGCTTCTCCATCTTTGTCACAATAATATATCTGCAGCTCTGGGTCTAGTTGCTCCCTTGAGGTTTTCACTTCTTCCTGTGAAGCCCCTCATGCCATACAAAAATACACATATCAAATAAGACATGAATGTTTTATTCTTTTGTTAATCTGGTTTTCGTCAGCTTAATTTGCAGACCCCAGCTACAGAGCCTGGGAGCAGTCTCTTCTCCTACAGCATCAATTCCCATGCTGCTCTCACTTTGTTTCCTTAGCCCAGCTAATTGTGCTCATCACACCCACTTGGAGTCTTTGTTACTTGGTTTTCCAATATTCTGGCACATTATCGCTTCTGTGACCACCCAGTAAAATCTCCTAAAGCAGCTATTTTCAACACTTCGCCCTCTTGGAATCTCAGGAGCACCCTGAACAAATAATACGTGACTATCTCAGCCTCCCCAGCCTCGGTCAGGTCCTCAGTTCATCCTACTTTGATTCATCCACACCGGCTGATGCACTATTATTTTCCATCATTAGTTGGGCATCTAATCTATCCAACGTCCTCTAATAATTACTTTCACAGAGGGAAGTCCAAGACTCCAAAGAATGAGCAAAGTATCCATCACTGCACTCCTAACAGAGCAGTTGGGGTGAATTCTCACCCCAATCTGTTTATACAGGCCACACAGATAACACCACCCTGCACAAAGGGTTCTTACTTCACATGACTTTCGTCACATAGCAGGGCCAAAGCAAGCCAGATCATTCATTGCTAGTGAGAACTGAGAGACAGGACAGCACACACAAAACCATTTACACTGTACTTTGTGGGAGATTTAGGGGGCGTTCAAAGGTACTTTTTTATTCTATGTGATTTGTAGTGTATGTGCTGATAGGAAAGCTAACCCCAGTAGTGGGCTACTCTCTGCTCAGCTGCTATTTCAGCTCCCACAGTTTCGCCTACTTTAAATAGAAATGCAACATGATTCCACAGCCACTCTGGTCTCCCTGTACCTCAACAGCTGATTGGACATAAATGCAGAACCAAACCACCCACAGTGGACCCTGATACTTCCACCCTGGTCACTCCTTCCCTTTCTCTAGTCCCAAAGGAAAACACTTTTTCCTTTTCACTTCTCCTCGTGGCTACTCCTAACACCTCTATTTTCTACTATTCCTTCTTTCCATTCTTCTTAACTGCTGCTTTCCTAGCTCCACTTACTTATGCTACCAGCATGTTGAAATCACCCCTGCTGCTGAGAATCCTGCTATGTCTTAATATTAGAGTTAAAAAGTTTATTCCAGTCACACTGTCCAGATATAAATCCTGACTTTGTGTGATCTTAAGCTCTCTGTCCCTCACTTTTCTATGAAACAAATTTAAAAGGCACCCCTGAGAGAGTTGAAGGATTAATGCAGGTAATCCAAATAATGCTCTGCATATCATGCACTGCTATGAGGTTAAACCCATTTTTTCCTGACATTTGTTTTCTCCTTCACTTTCTTTTTACTACACAACATCTTTACTTTTCAGGTATTTTCAACCTCGTAGATACCATAAAGTTAATGAGACTGACACCAACTAGCTTTCCTCTTACACTCATTCTTCATTTTTATTCTTTTCTTGTTTTTTCCAGCATAGAATTCCATGGTGTGAGTCTAGTATTTTGATCATGAGCATTTGGATTCTTTTTAGTCCAGGCTATTGAAACAGTGCTATTATGAATATAGCCTTACATACACTTCCTAGGTGTGTGTTTCTCTGGGTGTGTGTTTCTCTAGGTGTGTGTTTCAGATGATGTCAAAACACACTCCAAAATAATAACACCTATGCACATTACCACTAGCAAGACACAAAAATTCCTGTTGATCCAACCATGGACTTTTACATTTTTGGTTTCTAGGAAGTGTGTCAGTGGCATATTATTCGCATTACCTTGACAATTAGAGTTTACGTACTTTTTCTATATCCCATATGTCCCAGTCTCTCTGGTTTTAGATGTGCCATTTGAATTCACCATATCGCTGAATATTGTTTCTTAACCTTGTACTTTAACAAAAAGTTAGCTTGTATGTATAGCCTGTTATGATAGTTGACATATTTAAATTCAGCTCTACTTTCTTATTTTGTGCTTTCTAAATTTTCTTCTTTTTCTATGTTTAACTAGACACATGCCTTTAATCTAACAAATGTGCACGTAGCTAACCTAACAAATTCTAAATTCTAAATCTAGTCACATATATAGCTTAGACATAAATTCTTCCTTCATTATTTTAATCATAAAACTAGAAATTTAAACATGTGTATTTAATTTAACATAATATAAATAAAGCTCATAAAGTATATTCACCACAATATTTTGATTATAATACTATTGTACCCACAAAATTATATATTGTAATTGTTTGTACAAACTGTTTTTGCTCCTTTGTTCTTATATATTTATGATATTTACTAAAATCTGATCAGTATTGCTTTTCTGAAAAATAATTTGTGTTATTCTCACACTCATAAGGTAATTTTTCTGGGTATGCAACACTAGAATTGACAAGTATTTTCTCTAGGATCTCAAGATATTTTTCTATTTTTTTGTTTGTTTACACTATTGTTTCTGAGAAGTTATATATTAAGTTAACTAGTATTCTCCAATTAAGATAACAGACAACCTGGGCTTTTTCCCTCTGGCTATTTAGGGGAATGAGTAGGAAAGATGAGTCTTTGGTAAAAACAAAATTTAAAAAAATTTCAGTGCATAGTGTCTTGATTCAGATTGATTTTTATTTAATTTTCTTGAAAATTTTTAGACTTCTTACTTCTAAGACTTCTAAAGGATTCATGTTCTTATATCATATGAGGATATTTTCTCACACTTCAAATATTGTTCCTCTGAATTATCTCTGCTTTTCATATGTAAGTGCAATTAGTCATATATTACAAAGTCACATTATATTTTTCAATCTCAATGTCTTTTTTGTGATACTTTATCTCTGTTTCTCTTGCTAAATTCTGGGTCTCTTTACTAATGCTTTTTTCAGCTTCACTCAGTCTGTTGTTCATCATTTTTTTTTAAATTATACTTTCATTTATGCAATTTCTATTAGCCTTTTAAAATCTATTCACATTTTAAGAACATTTGCTCGATACTCATGCTTCAAATAGTCTTTTTTATTTGTTAAATGTACTAATATATTAATCCAAGAATTATAACAATTAATATCTTTGTGATCTGAAGCTAATGATTTTTATTAAACTTATTTAGCTATTTTGTGTTTCTTTGGTTTTGTTTCACTGATTTGTGCTCATGGTTTCTTCTTTCTTTAAATTTTATGATTTTGTTTCAAGCATGTATTTAATAAAAGTCATCTGTGGGAATTGTTTTTATGTCTACTTAAGGTAATTGTGTATCCCACTAAGATTTATATTTGTTTCTGCCAGGGATCTTGGGACACTGCCAACCCGGAATCACTTTGTAACAAATTCTCAGTTCAAGTATCTTAAACATAAGAGTATCATGAATCTGGGACTCAAACTCTTCCCACACAAGCTCAGTGGAGAATTTTTCTGTTCTACCCAGAAGCAAAGTTGAGACAGAGACTTTCCTAGTTCACTGACTCACCAAGAGTATTTTTATCTTTCATCTAATATCCCTTTTAGTACAGTATTGGGTTTTGATTCCTGACCTCAATTTAGCCACAAAATCAAAGTCATGAGGGAACAATAGATGATTTTAGCAGAAACTGCTCGCTTACCTGTACGATTTATAATGTTGCTGTATTCATTTATGTCTCTTAGGATTTTCATGTTTCCAGCTCAACAATGCCTTTTAAAACACATATTAAAATGTTTTAATGAGACTTTCAAAGTATAATTTTAGTCTGCCGCAGTGATCAAAATAGTAGTCCTTCCAGAGCATAAGGTACGTTTTCACAGTTATTTTAAGGAACTTGTAACAGATTTCATCACATATTATTTGAGGAATAAAGCTCTCTGTTTGTCTCTAAGAAAAGCATATTTAGTTTCTGGAGGAAAAGGAAGTTTCTTTTTTGGTGCTCATCTCCTTCCACCACAGGGTAAGGCTTTGCTTCAAACGGACACTCCAGAAATCAGTGATTTAATGAGCTTATTCTCCTTGGGCTTCCAAATAAAACATACGTCTGTCAAGGAGTACTTATTAAACTGCTACACACCACTAGTATGTTTCTCTACACAGTAAATCAGTATTTCTTATAGGAAAGGATTTTTTTTTTTTTACTGTCTTTGCATTCTTAGAGTTGCATTCTGTAAGTGTGTTCTATAATCACTAAGTGAAAGTTGACCCACGGGGTTCAGAGCTCAGTCTATGAGACTGTCGAGACAGTCAGAGAAAGCAGCTATGTTTGTTTCAAAAACGATCCTGAACCCAATGATTCAGATGGTCTGGGAAATACCTACCCAAGCCGAACCAGAGGAAATGGGGTGTTAGGCTTGGTGGTCTCTGTTGTCAGCTTTTCTGAGAGTTGTTACTTTAAGGTCCAGCACACAAGGGAAATGAGGTGTTTTTTCTTGTAAAGAAGTTAGAACCCATTTCTTCCTGCTGTAGACTCTGATGAGTTGCCTGAAATGAAGAGCTAATCCTTCTGCCATTTGCTTATTTTAAAGAAAGCAGATGTTAAATTATTTTAGCATCTTTGGTTATTTTAAGCTCTTTAAATGAGCTTAGGTTGGCAAAGTTGAAATAGTACAGTGTGTGGTAAAATGATGGTTTCCTATAAAACCCCGTAAATATGCATTCTAAATTGAAATTTTCAGTGTTTTCTGGAAAATGTTCCTAAATTAAGACTACGTGTACCTTATAACTCTTCAGACTTAATCAGATCTTATTTAACCTATAGGAGGTCATTTGAGTCCACAAACTCTTGCCCAAGGTCTTCTATGGCTAAAAATTGATTATTCCTGGTGAGGGCAAAGCAAGTTGCCCTTAGAGGTCCACAATACTTGAATATGGGCCACTACCCTTTCCTACATGTCCTGTTTGTACATACGAGCTTTAACATGCAGCCTGTGGCAGCCAAACATGGAACTTGCTAAAAATTCAGTAATACTCTCCTTGACCCATTGGCTCTAAGGTTTGGTTTGTTGTCCTTTGCCTTTTATTCCTTCCTTTCTTCTGCAAATTCTATCTATTACTTAACTAAAAGTAATTGTCGTTCCTCCCACCTTCCTCAAAGAGACAATGTGAAGCAATGCTTCAAACATTTCAGAAGAAATTACGCTAAATAATTCCAAAAGTAAAGTAACTAGTCTTTTTTTTCCTTAAAATTCTTATGGACAGCCAAAAAATATACTGATAAGATTTTAAACCTCAGTTTTGTTGTACCCACAGCATGGGAGAGAGAAGATATTGACTTCCAACTTCACCCCCACCTCAACTTTTCCAGGAAAAAATTCTGAACTCGTCAATTTAAATCTGATACTTACTCTTTGAAATAATAAAGATTGGCCTTTGTAGAATATGCACTATAAGACAGACATGGGGTTAGTGCTTTATATGCACAACCATATTTTCATTCCTTTCTTTCTTCATTAAATATTGTTATCGTTGGTGTATAGATGTCCCCCCTCAAAGCCTCATGTAGTCGTGATAAGGTAGGCTTTTCAGAGGTGGCTGAATCTAGAGTTGGCATTGTCTAGTGCTAGGATTGGGGTGTGAGCGCTGTACCTGTTCTAGAGCAGGTATCCTGCACAATGTAGGAGAGCTAAAGAGGCTTACTACTCCTCTTCTCCTCTCTTGTTTTTGTGTTTTCTACTACCATGAACAGTTGCCCCTCTGCTTTGTGTTTTGGAGCCAGGCAATTATGGACTGAAACCTTTACAAACTATGAGCTAAATAAATCTTTTGTGTTAGGGTTTTATTAGAGAAACACCTATAACACAAGATGTACAAATGTATAAGAAATTACAAGTTTGGCTTACGATGGTCAGCCCCCGAGTTGGATGAGAAGGATACAGAGGGTGTCTGCCCACTGGAGACTGGAGGTTTCAGTTCGAGGTCTAGAGCTCACTGCAATGTTTCATGCAAGTTCATGTCAGGAGGTCCATGAGTCTGTGATGAACGGTTGATGAATCTATACTGAAAGGCTGAAAGATCCAAGGCAGAAATAGAAGAATCTGCACTAAAAGCCAGGAGACGACATCCAAGTTGAAGGAGAAGACTAGAGCTCCTCCAAAGAACAGAAGCCTGTTTGTCCTTCTTCATTTCCCTTTTATACCATTCAGGTGATGAGCTGGTCTAGGGTGGGTCCTCTACACTGTAGGGTGTAGAATTGCTGAGCCAATTTAGTTAAGCTTCTAAACTTCTCAAGTTGACACAATCAATCAACTACTACACCTTTCTTTTCTTAACGTTGAGTGTTGGGTACTTTGTCTCACCAAAAATAGGGAAGGAACTGAGACAAATATCAAACATTTAAAATGCACCCACATACTGAGCTGTGTATTGAAGGCACTTCCAAAGATGAACTAAAAAGATACAGCTAATTTGAACTATAGTGTAGTAAAGAATGTACTTATTCTATAAATATGACAGGATATAAAATTATAAATTGTGATAAGTACTGTGTAAGAAAACAATAGGCAACTAGGAAAGAATACAACCAAAAGAGGAAAGTGATTTACTCTTAGAGATATGGGAAGATATAGAGTTTTCACTGGGTATTCTAACACTCTGGAGAAGAGATGTCATTAGTGGGATGAATTAGGGCACTAGAGCATTTCAGACAAGGACCAGCATGCACTAAGACCCTGAAGCAGGGAAATCCTGGTGTACTGCAGGACTTGCAGGAAATTTGCCTGGGGGAGGTACGTGGCAGGTAAGAAAGAAAGAAATATAAGCAAAGAAGAGGTTAGCACCTAGAGATGGGAAAGGGTAGTTACTTTATTGTAAGTGACTTCATAATAAGCATATCTCATTAATTCCTCCAGCCACTTTTTAAGATGACTACTACTATAATATTCACTTTACAGATAAGCAAACTGAGATTCTCTGTCAGGCAAAGTAATTTGCCCAAAGTTACATAGCTGACAAGGAGTACAGGGAATATTAGAAAGCAGACTTCAAAAATCCAAGTTTAATCTCTTTTAAAAATAATGCTAAACTGTCTCTCATATTACCAGAGAAGCCTATGCAAATTGCCATGATAACATTGACATCACTATTGTTAAGTATTTGAACAAGTGGCTGCTCAAAATACAAAGTTAGAAAGACTTTGCGCTAGCCAACCTCATATATCTTTTTGTCCTTTAAACAATGTGTTGGGGAACAAAAATATATTCTAAGAAAGAATTTTTCCAATCTATTATGAATACCAATGCAATATTAGATATAATTGAACCCATTCTTTGCTTTTGAAGGATTGGTATGCAGGGAATTACTTTATTATCCTCATAAAAATAAATTTGAGAAAAGTGATATGATTTTGGGCATTTTATCAAGAAATCAACATGGTGTAAAGTTATTGTTACTACCATTCCTTCAAGATTCTTTTTCACCCCACAGAAGTAAACTATTCGTGGTGGTTTTGATCAAACAATAGAAAAGAAATTCAAATTTATTTGATGCAAGCTATTTTTTGCCAACACTATGAGAGACAAATAAGGATAAATATCAGACATGCTGTAAGTTACTGAAGCCATATTAACTACACCTGAGAGGTTATCAATTAATTTATTTAGTTAATAAATTTATTTAATTAAAATTTTACTGAGTGTCAGACACTCAGTGTCAATCAGAGCTAATAAGAAGTTGGTAGCTCCTAAAAATGTCATCTTTCCCTTGAGGGAGGGGCTATGTTAAGACATAGAAACTGGTCATCATGGCATTCACTTGTCAAGTCCTTGTGACCCGTGAAAAAGTGAGCATAGACTAGCCAAAATGGAAGAACTACACAAAGGTTCTAGCATGGTAACTTTTCCTAGTCCTCTATCAATCTCCCAGGAGATCTTCTTTTAAGACCTCAAACTTGGTCTGTGATTCTTTTCCATTTGTCCTCCTCAATGTCCCTGCTCAATAAAACATGTTGAAAAAGTGCAAGGCCAAGGAAGTAATGAGAGTGTTAAAGTTATTTTACTCTATGTCATGAAATTGAAGTACAGTTTTCTAATTCATTAACTCAAGGACTCATGGAGCAACTTATCACAAACTATTATATCTTCCTTCTGATCCCAACCTCCTTGATGTCTCAGAACTGAACTGGAGATAGTTTTCTCCAAACTCTCATCCTGTCAGTGAAAAGACCAGGCCTCTTCATAGCAGTTTCTAGAGTCCTCATCTGTTGACTTCAAGGTTAGGTCATGCCAGCACTCAAAGATCTCCCTAAGTTCATAAACTAGCATGCCCCCCAAGAACCTTCAGCTCACCAATCTATAGATATGAGTGCCTTTCCTAGGTGGTTTCTCTCTACTTAGGAAAATTTCTGTCTATACGTCTTCCTTGGACCACATTTCTCACTGGTGTGCCTCTGCTCTTTGGTTCTACTCCTTTATGAATCATGCTTCTGTAACTCCAACACACACAAATCATTGTGTTTATTTGATAATTTTCTTTTGCTGAGTTGCTGCTCCAAATTCCAGTAGCCATTTCATTGGGATAAATATGTGGAAAGCATACTTATATTCCTGACCTATACATTCACTAACTCCACCTCTTCATGTGATAAAAAGTAATTATTTTACAATAAAATGCAGGTCTGTATATACATATATATAGTAACTTCCTCAGTAAATTGTACTTCTTCACCTTATCTTCATAAATATATGACAGAAACTGCCAGTTATCTATACTGAGAGTAAAATGTGCCCAAGAAAAAAACCACCTTCAAGTGCTTTCCCTATAGATAAAGGTGTTAGTGCAACAGAAACATTAATGCTCACATATTACCAGGCAGTGTCCAAGAGAGGATGCCTTGTTCTTCTGCTCCTGTCTGTATTCCATCGTGCTATTTGCCCACTTCAGGGAACAGTTGGTATGGATGAGGAGCTATCCTGTGACCCTGAGAGTATAAATCTTCTACTAAGATTTTGGCAGGGCAAAAAGAGCATGAGTTTTGAATACATCAAGAGACAAGCATGAGGGGCTTTGACAACTGTTCACTACAGGACTACTGTTAGGTCAGTATAGTCAGGGCTTAAGTGAAATGCCAACTAATGTGTGTGGTGTGTATGATCTTCTTAACCAATGTGTGTTTGTGTATATGTGTCTGTTCACACATGTTGCATACATTGTAAGTGTGACTTGGACTCTTCTTCCCACTGCCATGCCATCCTATCTAAGCATCAGCAGAATATGGACTGAAACTTCTACAAACTGTGAGCCAAAATAAACCTCTCCTCCTTTAAAAAACTGTACTTGAAAAGAATCAATAGCACAGAATATGACATAGAAAAGGGAATTTATAAACAGTTGCTACTATTTTCCTGTCTTCACAGCAGTCACAGAAGGCGTGTGGTATCGTCTGTACATTACAGATAAAACAGTCATAAAGAAGGAGACGAATATGCCTGAACCATGCAGTCATAATGGGCAGATGAGGCAAAGTACACTGCTTTATCCAATATGGCATGGGACCCTGATGACAAAAAGCAAAGCAATCTCTCTGTGCGCCAAAAAAGAGACTTCTGTCAAGTGGAATCAGAACAGATCACACACTCCATGTGAGGGTTCCTATGGCAAAGTCATGGATCTTCCAGGTGCTGGCTTTTGTGCCTCTGACAAGTCATTTCTGTACTTTAGCACACATTCTTTTTACTTGTACAGTAAAGAGGTTGACTTCATTACATCTATAATTCTTTCAAACTTTAAAATGCCATCAATTCGTAAAGGATTTTTCATGGCCAGCAAGAGCAGAAAAACACAGCCTGACTTTGAAGTCTCCTCACACTGTTTTTATGTAGCTAGCTTCTGTGTCCCCCTTTATCTTATGATATGTAGACAGTTTTGCAGATCCTGATGAACATTAAGAAAGTTGCCTGTGTTAGTACACAGTACACAAAAGCAATACTGAAAGCAAAAGAAATCAGAATAGAGAAGCAAGAGGAGGACAAAGAGAAAGGGAAAGTAGACATCAATTTTAAAAAAGGGATTTTAAAAAGAGAAGCAGCATACAGCCAAAGAATTACTCTATATTTGTGTCTTCATTTCACCCCTAATGTCTTCTTTATTACTTTGACACTCTCTCAAAACAAATGCCAAAAGATGAACCCTCACATGTAGCAGGGAAGATGGGATTTTGAGTTAGAAAACTCTGGGTCTCTGATCCAGCCTTGGCATTTACCAGCTCCATGACCTGAGACTTTACCCATCTGCTTGCTACACAACTTTAAATGAGTCGTTCACCTTCAGTTCCTCATTTACAAGTTGTAGTTAGCAACAGACTTCACCACTCATAGCTGTTGTCTGGATTAAGGGGCAGTGTATGGAGAACCTTAGAACAATGCTATGTTCAAAGTAAATGTTATATAAAGGTTCAGCTATGCAAATATAAGCAGTATGTGGATATTGAACAACTCCATAAATTTAAAACTAAAAGTGTGTCACTGGTGTCATATTTCATCTGGTCAAAAGCATCTTTACTAACATTTCATAAGTTTCCCATCACTGAGTTACCTAAAACTTCCAAGCCTGATGTTAGAACCTCAAAGATTTGTAGCACCTAGTCTGGTAGTAGTTTTGTAATTTTTGTAATGTCTATTTCAGTGGTAGTTTGTTGTGTGCTTAGTTCTGAAAAGTAACTACACGAAAGATTCAGACTGTTGCACTACTCAAATTTATGGTAATGTGATTTGTAGAGAGACATACGCTGGGAATTTGTCAAGGAAACTTGCAGAGTCTGGGCAGTGGCGCTTCGCACAGAAAGCATTAGCCAAGATCCAGAGAAGCCAGCTGGCTTCAAGTTCAAATTGTACCCTTTTTTCCCCATCTTATGTAGTCTTTAAATATCTAAATATTTGGAATAAGTACATCAGGATTACCATAAACACAAAACACAGATCCATCGTGCTAAACAGGGAGAATTATTGCCATGCCTCTAGCTCCCATATCACATAACTTAACTGAAATTAAAAATAAAGGCTTAGAAATTAGCCCTTTTAGAAAAGAATCCACAGAATAATTTCACCTAGGCTCTTTCTCTTAATGTGCTTTTGGGCAGCTGTTAGTTTCAAATAAACTCAACACTAGATTTGTAACAGATGTTCTTAAGCAGAACAAAGAAGAGAATTACTGAATTCTTTGCAAGCAAAACTAAGCCCCCACCCCCGCCTTCCAAATGTTTGAGTTCTAGTGAGGCAATCATTAACAGGAGGAATGAAATTAAGCAAGAACCCAGACAGAATATTTCAAATGATTCTCAACCGAGGGGCAGTAGAAAGAGCTCACTAATCAGTTTTGCTTCCTTTTCTCATCAATCCAACATTTTTTGCCTGCGTTTCATTTGGCGTGATTCCAATGTGTTGCCAACTTTTTAAACTGTATACCTGGAATGTTAAAACTATAGCCTTTCCCCCAGTAATAACTTTTTATTATGTAAAATTTCATTGTGCCAGTGAGTCATCATTACAGAATCTCACAGATCAATGGTCATAAGTTAAGGGGGGTTTTTTGTATCCATATTAGGGAAATTTTGGTTTAACATTTTGACTTTAACTGAATTGAAAAACATCCGAATAACTTAATGTAGATAGAAGAGACTGAGATAATTTCCATTTCATTTTACCCAACTTTCTGCCTCTTTGTTTATAACTTCCACCAGATTTTAAACCTCCATTGTCCATCAACTTTGTCTGCCCTTTCAACATTGTTACCCTAGATCTGCATAACACAGCTCACATACAGAGGACACTTGAAGGAACAAAGATGCCTGTTGAACACTGTAACTGAACATAGATGGATATTAAAGCATTTTCTTTTTTTCTCATCTACCTGTATCAGACACCAATTAGAAATCATGATAGAAAGGATGCTAAGGATCACAGCTTAGTTGAATTTAGTTAAACCCATATCTGATATATTTCCCAACTGTTTATCCAAAATACAAAAAGGGCATAATCTGTTCACACTCTTACCACTTACCTGTGAAACAAAAACTGTTAATTTACTAGGCAAATATACAAAAAAGATCTAGATATAATTAACTATCTATTTCTAGAACAAAACAAAAGTAAAATTTATCTCCTTCTACTCAAGTAATACACTAAGAGGCAGCATGGAAACTCAGAACATGGACTTGAGACTTGGACCCATCACTTAGTCCTGGATAATCTTGGGCAAGTCAGATAAACAATGCGAAATGTGATAAGCATGGTTCCTTCTTGATAGGGCTCTTAAATATATGAAATGAGTAAGACAATGCCTGGCTCATAGTAGGCACCTGTATTTGTGATTATTATCAATATAGTAGTATCCCCCTTTTCTGCAGGGGATATAGTCCAAAACCTCCAGCAGATGCCTGATAATGCAAATAGTATCAAATCCCTATGTACTGTTTTTATCCTATCTATACATGCAATCAATTTAAATTTACAAATTAGGCATCAGAAGAGATGAACAATAACAACCAATAATGAAGTAGGGCAATTATAACAATATATTGTAATGAAGGTAATTTATTGTAAAAATACACATATGTGATGCATTACTCTAGTAAAAGTAAGTTAGAGGTGATGTGTTTGTGAAATTTTCCATTCCCTAATGTTTTCACTCCATAGTTGACAGTATGCAGCTGCAACTACTGAAAGCAAAACCACAGATAAAGCAAAACTATTGTAACCCTATATTTTAACTGATCCTTTTAGCTCAAGAGTACCCTAATTTTATCACAAATTGTAGCAAGGGCATACCAATTCATGCTCTACCTGAACCACTCTTCCAAATTCTTTCATAAGACAGGCTTACAGATGAGCTGTTGGGAGGTATAAGCAGATCTCTGATATTCTATTACCACCACAGATCTTATTTCTACAAGAACTGATAAATTATCCTACCTGTCAAAAGTTATAGGGAATGGCAGTGCTGATTATATGGGGAAGAGATGGTGTTACAGAAAGTGTAGAAGACAAACCTAGTAGAATTCTGCGTGTTTTCTAGTAATACTGGAACTGATTGCACTATCTCATTTATTCTTTGCAAAGAATGTTTTATGTGTAGAACAGGAGCTAGAGGTGAAAGAATGAGATAAAATCATGCTCATTTATTCTGCATATTTTGAATTTCTAGAAAAAAGCCTCCACTGTAGGGAGTATAATAGCTAAATATTTTGAGAAGCCCTTCAACACTAAAACCCCAAATGTTGAATTTAAGTGCATTGTTAAAAATATATGAAAATAAAAACTTCCAATCTCCCAAATTTTCCCACACTCAGAGAGGAAACAAAGAAAGAAGATATGAATATCTTGGGACAAAATATCATCCCTGGAGTCTTCGCTGGTGGGCAATATCTTCTCTTCCAAAGTAATAAAAACTTAGAAAACTCAGAGGTTATGAAAGACATGTCAAATTAATAAATGGTGAAAATGAATAGAACACTTTCACACTTTTTTCTCTGTAAGCTTCCCAATGTTTATTACATCATCTATACCCTGGAAATCAAGAATATTTAGAGTAGGTTAACTGTTCATGCAAACTTAGTAGGCTAATGAAGAGAGTGATTACAGATGAGGCTAATGGCATCCCACCAAGGAAGCTTTGAAGCTAAGAACTGAATTCTCAAGAATCTCTGTCTTGGAGATGAGTCCCAGTGACCCCGGGGAAAGTTGGAGTCCTACGCTCCCTCATTTGGGCTGGCCTGGAGAGAGCTTAAGACCAGCACTGCTAGTGGTTGAGTTCATATCCACCCTCCTAGGACAGGGGATTGTGCCCCAGGGGTTCTGCCAGCCCCAGTTCTCCATGCCCAGCTTCCGCCTCTCAATTAAGGAAGCTAAGAGCCTGCAGGGGAGTGGAGATTGCCCAAGGTGAGTCCCCGGTGACCCAGGGAAAATTGGAGTCCTACACTCCCGTTGTTTGAGTTTCTGGGGAGCTACCAGAGATGCTGGACTGGGCCCAGCAGATTTCAGCGCCTCAGTCCACCATGCCCAGTGGCCCTGTTTCAGTTCGGGAGGCAGAGACCATGCATGAGGACTCTGGGCTCATTTGGGCTGGCCTGGGGAGAGCTTAAGATCAGCATTGCTAGTGGTTGAATTCATATCCATCCCCC
>PVJX010008669.1:0-64329 GCA_004027295.1 Dolichotis patagonum
TTTATTCCCTACCTGTTGGTTTTGGGATATATTACTTGGCTCATGTGCATAGTTACTCATATTAAAAGTCATTTGCTAAAAAACAAACAAAACTTCTTTGTGCTTTGCACAAACAGCGTCTTACATATTTCTTGATTTTGTTTAAATGTAATAAAATGTTATTACACAATCTTACTGTATTGCAATGCAGACAGAAAATGAGGGGGATAAGGACCTTCTCCAAGCAGAAATAGCTACTACTGGTCTTTCAAGACTCTGAACTGGGCACTACAGAGTCAGTGTTTTTCAAGAGTAATTTTTCAGAACCAAGTATCTACAAAGTAAGATTATGTGCTGTATGACATTAATCAGGGTTTTTTTGGGGGGGGAGGGGTACCCGTAACTGAACTCAGGACCTTGCACTTGTCAGGCAGGTGCTGTACCACTGAGCCAAATCCCTGGCCCTGTATGACATTTCTTATTCCAGATGTTTTCCTAAACTTCTATAGTTCAATAATTTATTTCCAAATTACTCCTGATAGGAACAGATAATTCTATTTGAGCACGTTACAAGAGTTTAACCTTTAACAACTACATAGTTGAAGGCTAGCACATAAGAAGACAAGTCTTTTAACAATGTGGCAAATATATCCATTCCTAATCTCATAATGGACAGTCCAGTAATTCATTTTCCTGTACAAGCATAGAACTGGCAGCCTGTACATAGTTTGGTATAGTAATTCGTATTAATCAGTGTGTCTGTTGCACAATATGCCATCTTACTTGGTAATATGTCTGACCTAGAGAAGAAGTTAAGCTAATTACAGGACATACATTCACTTGCCTAATTCACTCAATAAATATTGATTTATTGCTTGTAGGAGGCACTGAGTGGAAAGCAAATATGTAAAACAGAAGATACAATAATGTGGAGCAAAGGAATATGAGCTTGTAGGTTCTTGTGTCCACATTACTGCAACCGAATACTGGGCACTTAAAGCTGATATTTTAGTTAATTGAGTTTCTAAATGATGATAGGTCTGTTTTTTAGACATGCTCCCATAAGAAAATGGACCAAAAAAAAAGGAATTTCTGCAGAGAAATACTACTGTTAGTTATTTTGAAATTCAATGTGATAATATGAGGTCAACTCTTAAAGCCTTGTTTAAGAAACGAAAGTTTTCTTGGGCTGGCAATGTAGCTCAGTGGTAGGGCACTTGCTTAGCATGCATAAGACTAGGTTCAACCCAGTCTTAAAACCTTAATGCTATTTAATAATTCTTCCACTTGCACAATACACTGATGTATGATGCTTGTCTAATCAAAGAAACAGAAACTTAAAGAAAATCAATGTCTTTAGGACACCATCACATGATTTGCAGCAAGAATGATAGTTTCCAAGTACATGCTTTGATGATCTATTACCATTAATAGCTTTTTTAGTGCCATCCTTAAGTTACAGATAATATAAATACATACAAACATAAAATAAAATAGAATCTCAATGGTCACTTGCAAAAATGGACATTAGATTTCATTTAGCTCCTCTTAATGAGATCTTGGAAAATAATAAATAATGACAGATAGCCACAGAAATATTAATGAAGATGAAAAAATTATATTAGAATAAGAAAACTAAAAACTAAAAGTATAATGCAAACAGTATTGTCATATGTTTATGAAAAACAGCAAACTGACTTGTAGAACAAAGAAATTCAGTTGCTATTTTAATTGCAAAAGGTTTTCAAATTTCAACAACAGTGTTAGGGCAGATGGTCTAAAGCAAAGCTGTGTTTAGTTTCAAAAGATACTGAGTTATCAACATTGGCCTGTTTCAGCCAAATATGGTCAAAGTATCATTTTTTCTTTTTCTTTTTTTTTAAGGGGAAGTTGAGACAGGCTCTCACTATGTAGTTCAGGTTGGTCTTGAACTGACTGTATAGCTCAGGTTCACTCAAACTTGCTGCAGTCCTTCTTGCCTCAGCCTCCTTAGTGCTGCGATTACAGACATATACCATCCCACCTACTTGACCCTTTCAAATACAAAAAATAACACAAACTGAGAAATGTTTTAAATTGTTACCATGAATGGGCTGGCACTTGCAAGTTATGTGTAAATCAATTTGAAATTTACTTCTATAAAGAAGTTAATCAAAATTTTACATAGATCTTAACATATTAAATAAAAACTTGTTAAAAATTTTGGTACCACAATATAAATAATTTGACAGGAACAGCCCTCATGACCTTGGTTCATTTGGATTCCTTTTATTCTGTATCATAACCACACAGCATAATACAGAAAATATTACAGTTCAGTTGTTATGGTTTACATCCAGAATATCCAACAAAACTCTCGTGCACTCAAAGGCAGGGCTTTTGGAAGGTGACTGGATCATGGTGTGTTATACCTAATAATCCACTGGTGAATCCGTAACTGAACGTGCTATTGGGAGGTGAGTCTAGCTGGAAGAGGTGTGTCAGTGGAGATGTGATCTGGAAGGATGTGTCTTCTCTCTGTCTCCTACCTCCTCTTTCTTCTGCTTCCTGGCCACCACAAGATGAGCAGCTTTCCTCTGCCTGACTCTTCCACACATGGCCTTCCTGCCTGGTAGCCAGTTGACTGTAGCCTTAACTGTGAGCCAAAATAAACTTCTTATATTGTGGATGTTGTATATTTCATCCCAGCACCAAAAAAATGACTAAGGCAATGGCCTCCATTTATGATTTACTCACAAGCTATCACCCACTCATACTTGTCAGCTCACAGTACCTTCCCCAGGGAGATACATGTAATAGATAAGAACTCAGGTTAGATGAGCAAGGCTGAAGATATAAAAGATGGTATTTTAATGTCAGATTAACATAGAAAAAAATTACTAAGGCTTAAATTTCTTGGAGATCTTCATGCTATTGGAAAGAATGTGAGTAAGACACATTTCTTTCAGATAATAAAAGGATTATACTGTCTTGCCAGGATGGGTATAATGAAAATTCCTCGGAGGTGAGCTATCTGCCAATTTAAAGTAAATATTTCCGTAAATACCTTTACTTTCAGCTTTAAACAGGAGTCCTTAATGTCACTTCACAAACCAAATAATCCTGTTTCTGGTCTCCCTTTCCTGGACATTTCTGATTTATAACTCCTGATAAACTTTAGACACAGGCATATTGTAATGTCAAATAGCTGTAAAACCTGAAATTGAATATGACACTCCCCTAAGAGGATAAATAAATTCAATGGGTTCCCTACATTTATATTTGTAGAGTACTAGTGTACAAAATACTAGTTATTTACTTCATTTAAGTGAAGGACCTCAAAGGAACCACATTTTACTTCCTAAAACTATTCCTATCCCCTCGTTTTCTATACCTTCTTTAAATTACAGATTAAAGCTTTGTTAGATTTCTCTGATTCATTTAAAAATTTGTAAGAGATATCATTTAATATTACTCTACGGTATCATATAATTTAAGCTTTCCTTCTACATAGTTTGAAATTTTAAAAAGCAATGATCCAGCTTACAAAAGAACTTCACTAGTTACCCTCATGGCTTAATATCAAAGGGACATTAAGAAGCAATCACCACCCCAGCACCACAGACAAATAAATAAATAAATTAAATAAAGCAATCCAAAGTACAGTAAACTGTAAAGAAACAGCAGGGATTGGTTGCAGGACCCTTTACCCCATGAATACCAAAACTTGCCAGTGCTCAAGTTCCTTGCATGAAATAGTGCAGCCAGGGCACACATTCACCCTCTCTGTATACTTTAAATCACCAGATGACTTAAAACATCTGGTATAGTGTAAATACTAAGTAAATAGTTGACATGATCTACTGTTAGGGAATAATGACAAGAAACAAATGAACATGTTCAGGACAGACTCAATTTTTAAAAATGTTTTAAACTGGAGGCTTGTTGAGTTGCCCAGGACACAGAATGTAAGGTTATGGAGGACCAACTGTACAGTTTTTCTCAACACATCATTAGTAGTTGATTGTTTAGTATCTCCCATGTAAGAGTCCAGTCTCTTGTCTGGTTTAAACTATAAGATCCTGAATAATTTGAACTCTATTTGGCAGAAACCATTTCTTACCTCTAAAAAGATGATGCCATGTGTTACAGTGATCACAATGTGGCCTCTATGAAGGACAAACTAACTACAGCATGGCAACAAATATTTTCTCCCAGAATGATTTTAATTAAGCTCCAGTTCTCCATCTTGAACATCACCTTCAATTTATCCTTTACAGTTGCCATCACCATGCTCTTTAGAATGCAGCCCACATCTCCACTCTCAATTTCCTTTCACTGCTTTTTCATTTTTTCATAGCATTTATAATTTTGTGGCATAATAATTAAATGTTGTCCAGGGAAGGGATCTTCTGTTCACTGAAAAATCACAAGCACCTAGGACAGCACTTGAGGAAAAAATACGTGTATAACGAATCCATGTTCAGTACAAAATCTAGAGTCATGATGATTCCAGTTTCACTGGGAGAGTTAACAAATACTTTCTATGATTAAGAAACATTTTACTGTATACTACATAGTTTCAGATAGTGAGAAAGTGCTACAAAACCACCAGAGACGTGACTACTTTAGATAATTATAATTGTTTCAAGACTTAAAATCGAATGCCATGCAGATTTGGACAGAGTAGGAAAGTGAAGGCTAAGCATGCAGAAAATAGCAAACGCACAAATCCTGGGTGAAGGTCCAATTAGTGACCCAAAACAGCAGTAAAAGCGGGGAAGAGGGTACTGTTATAATCTATTCATTCTAGGTGCCTTACCTGGTACTCAGTAACACGTATGCACTGTCAAGTGGGTAGGAAAGGGATTACATTTCACCTAGAGTACTGAAATTCCCAGAGCCTAGGTGGCTATTCTATTCCAGTCCCTAAATGTACCAATATCCTTTTTTATGTAAGATTGCAGGGCACACAGTAATGTTTGTTAGAAACTCTTCACAGGAGCCCCAGTCGTTATGCAACTGATTTAACTAAGTACCATTGCTCAGTAAAGTGTTAACCCAAATCGAAAATCAATACTATGGAGGTGCAACGCTAGAAGGCCCAAGAAATATTAGTGATTATTACTTTCGCGTCTAGATGACAAAGCAACGTTCCAAAGCGCCACTTGTGAATTCAAACACTTTTATTCAACTCTGACAAAGATTCAGTTGCCAGAAGGATACAAGCAACTAATTCTACTATATGCACTGTGTTAGTCTTAAGCTCGAACTCTTGGTGATTATTTTATGTAATTATACAAAGAACAGAAGCCAAAAGTCCATTCTGAACTTGCCTTCCAATTCAGGCAGTAAATTCCTTCTCCACTTAAGCAGAGCACTTCAACTGAAAACAACTACTTCCGGGGCTACACAGAGCGGGATCTTCCGGCTGAAGAGGAAAGCGGTTTTTCTTGTCCCTGCATAGCAGTTCCCAAGCAGCTTTGCCCGTTCCGCCCAATCCCTCCGCATCAGGACCGACCGTCTCAAGCCGAAACTGTCTGAGTCGGGGAGATGTTTCGGGTCCCAGGAGTTAGGGGAAGACTTAGGAGACCAGAGCCAAGGGTCGAGGCTCCAGAAATGAAAACACTGGCACCCTACACGAGGGAGAGTGGGAAGGAAGGTAAAATCCCAGGCAGACGCCTCTGGCGGGCCAATTCGCCTGTAAGACGCCCTGAACTCGGAAGCTATGGGTTGAGCAGCTCGCAGGCACCGTTGTCCCGGGACGCCAAACTCAACCTCTCACCCGCAGACTCACTCATGCGCAGTGCTGCGTTGGCGTAAGGCCCGAGAAAGGACGTAACCTCCACTTCACACAACGCCCGCGGCCGTGCGCAGGCGCCATGCAGCTTCGGCCCGCGGCCAGGCCCAGGGTGCTACCTCCGAGGCGCGCGCCCAGCCCCAGACAACAGGTTTGCGCATGCCCGGCGACGCCTTGGCTCCTGGCCGGGGCGTACCCTTCACCCTTATTGCCCCTCCACTGCCTAGGGGGCGGCTGGCAGCCTAGTCAGAGTGAGGCGGCCACAGGGGTACCTGAGAGCAGCCCGATTCAGCTTCGGCGCCTCCCTTTGGCTTCCCCACTTCCCCACCCCCTTACCTCAGCGCAAGCCCGCGCTCCGTGTGCTCCGCCTCTTAGGTCGCGGTTACTGCTCGGACGCAGGCCCAGCACAACCACGAGCTGGCACCTCCCCCTTAGCGGCCGGACCTTGGCCTGGAGTACTCAGGTTCCCAGCGGGTCAGGAGGGGAAGGAAGGGCTGTGCAGGCGAGGGGAGGGGGCCGGGACTGCGCCTCGCCCCTCCTCCCCGCCTCCCCGCCCCGCCGCCCGCGCCCCCGCCCTCTCGGCTGAGACCCCGGGGTCTCGGCGCCGCGTCTGTTCCGGGCTCCACCTCCGCCTTTTTCCTGGGAATCCCCTAGTGGAACAATCCCACCTTCTCCAGGGTTGTAGTCCGGTTTTAGGGCAATTTGTATTTTACAGTTTCAAGTCGTACACAGGTTTTAATCTAGTTTGGGTTTTCTTTCTTTTTTTTGAAGTGGAATGGGGTCGGAGTTATAACAGCCCTACAGTGCCTGCCTAGCAAGCACGAGGTCGTGAGTTTGATCCCCGGTACCAATAAAAAATAAAATGAGACAAGGAACTGATGTCATTGTACACGTGGTCTATCCAATTTTACCAATTATATTTATCGAAGAGACTGTGCTCTTCTGTACTTGGCATCTTTGTTAAATATCAGCCTTTTAGAAGGCAGTTCCCGTTGTTTGCGTTTGTGACAAGACAGATGAACCTGGAAGACGGGATAAGAGAAATAAGCCGGCAAAGCAGGACAAATACCGTGTGGTCTCCCATGTGAGAAATCTGGAAAGTCCAGTGCATAGAAGCAGAGAGTACAATGGTGGTTAACCAGGACTGAGACTGGGAGATGGGGAGATGGTGATCAAAGGATGCAGTTTTAGGTAGAAATAAGTTCAAGAGCGCTGTACGATACCTGGTTAATAACAATGTATTGTGCATTGAAAATTGCTAAGAGATTTTAAGTGTTGTTATCAAAATAAAAATAAATATGTAATGCATATTAACTTGATTTAGCTGTTCCAGAATCTACACATATTTCAAAATATGTTCTACATTATAATTTTGATTAGTTAACAAATTTTTAAAAATTTAAAGTAGCAGTAATTTCTTGAGTGTTTTCTTGGTTTGAGCTCTTCCTGACACATTATCACAACCTGAAACTTAAGTAAATTCTGGCCCCATGTTTCGACGAAGACAGTAAGGACAGGTGACTGGGATGCAAACTCATCTCTGGTTCTAGGGTGGGGCTCTTTTTACTTGACCATGTAGTCTCTTCTAAATGAATTAGGGCAAATGGACCACATAATAAAAGGCCTTGGCAATGTAGCAGCAAGAAGTATTATAGAATCCCACAAAGGATTTTGAGCAGAAGGATTATGTCATGCCCTTGTGTTGAGCAGACCTGTTGCTGGGCCAGTCAGGAGAAAGGTGAATCTATTCCATCAGACTAGATAAGACAGCCTTTGAACTTGCAAATCAGCTTCCCACCGCATCAGAAATGCTCTTCTGCTTTTGCACAGGCTTCCCTTGGTCAGTGGTCAGCCCTGGATTGGCCTTTCCCAGCATTTTAGGGATAAGAACCATTATAAAAGATAGGTTTCTAGGTAAAATAAGCAAATTATTTCAGCAGGAGATTTCATGTCCTGCTTTAATTTTAAATCTTATAGGTACACGTGATATAATGGTGTATGCTGATTTGCTCCAGTTCAGCATTAAGAGTCTGGACCAAATCCTCAGCAAATAAGAGGGACCATTTGTTCTCCAGTGTATGTAATTCTGTTGGGGACCTCAGAAAGAAGCAGGTCAAAGGCAGGATTTGGGTTTTCTTGGTTCTCGTGGTCAAACACCACTTTACCAGCTCTCACTTTTTTCGTGACCTACATTGCCTTGAGAACCTAAGAAGATAAGCTGAAAAAGTTTTAGAAATAATAGTAGAATTTAATGATGTGAACTTTTGTAAAATCGATGTATAGAAATCAATATGATGAAACTATAAAACTACTAAGAGGCAAAAGGAGAGAGAATGAAGCCATATACCCTGACTCAATGGTGTGGTAGCACATGCCTATAATCCTTGTACCAAGGGAAGCTGAGGCAGGATAATCACAAGTTCAAGTTCCTTAGGCAAGTTAATAAGACCCTGCATCAAGATAATTAACAAAAGGCTGGGGATGTAGTTCAGCGGTTAAGTGCCCCTGTGTTCTATCCCTAGTACTGAGGTTAGGGGAAATAGGACTTGGGGCTGGAGATGTAACTCAGGAATAGAGTGCTTGTGTACCATGTGAAAGGCTCAGAATTCCACCACAACACTGCAAACAGCCAACAAAACAATGTAGAGTCCATTCTTCTAAAATTTACCTACAAATCTAATGTATCAATAAAGACCACGATGGTGTTTGGTAGAGGAAGATAATTTGACTTTATTATTAGATTTGCCCTTTGACTGAATGTCACTTTGAGTAGTTTACTAGTATCAGAGGATGCAAATAAAAGGTCCTCATAGCATTATTTATAATTGTGAACATGGTGCTTTACTCCACTCAGGCTTCCATAACAAAATACATTAGACTGGGTAAACTATAAACAAAAGAAATTTATTAATCATATTTTTGGAGGCTGGGAAAACCAAGTGAATGCACCAGCAGATTTCATGTCTGATAAGGACTTGCTCTGTGCTTTATAGATGGCAACTTGTTGCCATGTGCTCCCATGATAGAAAGAATGAATATTGACTGTGTCCTCACATGGCCAAAAGAACAAGGGTGCTTCCTTGAACCTTTTTGATAGGGTACTAATTTCTTTATTAAGGTGGGGTCCTCATAATTTAATCACTTTCCAAATGCTTAATATTATCACATTAGGTATTAAGTTTCAACACAGCACATAAAAAGTAACTCTAGAGCAAGCTAGTTGGGTAAACTAATGCATGGTGAATACTGTTGGTTACCTATCTAAAGCCCACCACTTTTTCTTTTTATTAGAGAAAATTACGAACATATTTTAAAATAGGATAATTAACAATCCCCATGTACCCATCATTCAGCTTCAACAATTGGAAGCTCATGACCAACCTTGCTTTATTAATACTTTCATTCTTCCTACCACCATATTCTTTTGAAGCATCTTATTTTATATGTAAACATTTCAATGAATGACTTTAAAAGCACTATTTAAAAAAAAAATTAAAAAAAATAAAAAACCTAACCAGCTAGGGGTTTAGCTCAGCAGTGTAAGTGCCTGCTTGGCAAACTCGAAGTCATTAGTTCAACCCTCCGTACCAAAAAAAAAAAAAAAAAAAAAAAAAAAATTAACCAAAATAGCACTATACCTACAAACACAAAATACCACTATCATACCTACAAATACTGATTCCTTGATCATGTGACATTCTTACAGAGTTAAAGTTTTGTTGTACCTCATAAGTGCCATATTTTTTAAAAACAATTTGGATGACTTTGAAGTCTATACATGGAAACTGTCTTCTGAGTCCTTTTTGGCCAATAAGCTACCCCTTCTCATCCTTTTTGTTTCCCTGATATTCAAAATTGAAGAAACCATGTTATATATCCACTGGGTTTTGCAATATGATTTCCCTGAATATATTCTACAAACTTCTCTTAACTTGGTCATGGGTCTAGGATCTTGATTAAATTCTAGATTACTTAGGTGGTGTTTTATCCTTCTATCAGAGCATGTGATGTTGGCAGTTATTAATACTCAATGCCTAGATCCATTTATTCAGTAGATGTTGGAAATAGTGGTACCCTAAACTCTGATTTCTTTTTCACTTATTAGCTAGAATTCTTGTATAAAGGGAAACTTCCTCCCTGAATGATTTGATTTTCCAGTTAATGAAGGAAAGGCAAGATAAGGATTTGATTTTTTCTTTTAATGTGCCAGTTTTCAAAATAATGAGTTGATACACTAGTCATCTCCAACTGTCACTAACCCAGCTTGTTAGTTCATTGGTTGGAATGTTTGTAAATTCCTGAACTTAAAACTTCACATATTTGATCATCTTTTTCTTGATCATACAACCTTAATTTTTATTTAGATAGTGTCTTAGTTACTTTTCACTAGTTGCTGAGACAAAATACCTGATGCCCAAAGTTGGGAAAGGAAAGGTTTATTTCTTACAGTTTTTTGGAGGTTTTAGTCCATACTCAGTTGGCTCCAAGGCAGGGTGGCATGGCAGGGCTGCAGTTCATGGCGACTGCAAAACCGCAAGGTGGAAACCGGCAAAAGAGAGAGACACACCTTCTTCCTGCCATTACATCACATCCTGGCTCCACCCCTAGGAGCATGTAGCACTGACACCATCAATCCAGGCACTAGACAATGAACCAGTCACAAATGTACAATGCAAATACATGAGGCCGGGGGGCCACCGACATAAACCATGACAGATAGTAACACAGTTGATCACAGAGAAGAGATCCTGGCCTAAGCCAATCACACCTGTCCATCCTCATGTTTGGCACTGTCTGGAGCAGGCTTATAACTGCTCCTGACCATAAATATGGTAGAGGGAAATACTCTAGCAGACTTCTGAAACGACGCCTCCATCTCCCACCCAGTTTCCCCCTCCTACTTTCTTCCTGCTGTCATATGAGGATTTCTTTGAGGAAAAACTGCTGAAGTTTGGCACATCTCAATGGCTTCATGTGACACACATGCACAATTATGAACACTAATATTGCAGACCTAGACTTATTGACAGAGAAAAACACCCAGGATATGTTGCTGATATAATACAAATCATTAAAACTATATATGTACAACTGAGTACTAGTGTGTGTGTTTACACTGTGTGTTTACACTGCTTGGAAATACATTCTCTTAAATAGTAAGAATGGTCATCTGTGAGTGGTGAGCTCTTGACTAATTTCTACATTCCTGGATTTTCCTATAAAGTACACATTTTTATGTTAATAATAAACTTTTTATAAAAGAATGATTTGGGGTGATTTTTATTTAGTTCATGTTACTTATATTTTTTTCTAAATATATATTCCTATCATGAAAATTCTTTTTATATAAGACCACATTACTAGTATCACAGAATGTTTTCCATGGCATGATCAGGAAACAGGAAATGTTTTGACTCTAGAATAACATTTCCTGATAAACATTTTTCTGGAACATTTAAGCATTGCCTTACCTGAATATTTTCATGATACTTTCTTTGTGTAGCTCCTTGTTATAATTAGTAATACTCTAGCCCAGTGGAATATAATCATCTTGTTGGAGAAAACACTTTTCAGAAAAGTACATGTTTTATTTAGGAAGACATTTGCCATTCAACCGGGAAAATCAAAACAGTATCTTTTTCACTTAGTGGTTGAAATAGTAAGTAGTTTCCCTCTGCCTACATTTAAGAAATGTCAATTTCTTTGGTCTATCTAATTCTCCTAAAAAAAAAAAAAAAAAACTACAAGTTCTTAAAACTATTTCTAAAATTTGCTAGGCCTCCAGAATAAATTGAAAGGGCCTCCAGAATAAAATTTCTTCACCTTTGCATGGCTGGTCCTGCCAGGACATTGCACAGGCATTGGAGGCTAGGCTGACCATCATAGTGGACAAAGGAAATAGAACTGTTGTTGTATGTCCTGTATTATGAGAGTTACTATGGCAAATTCAGTGTAAGAGAAAATCTTGTTCTCTTGGGCCTTAAAATCTGAAGTTGGAAATGCCAGGAAGACACTCAGGGACCTACAGCTAGAGAAGAGTCCGGAAAGGCAGTTCTTAGAGGGTACAGATGAATTTAAACAGAGCGTAGATACAGTCACGATAACATCAGGAGAACAGATGGGCATAGGAATACAAATTGAGAAATGCCTGCAGGACTCCAGGATTTGAACAATGGCTTTGAGGTGGAGAGAAAAGGAGAAAGCAGGGTTAGCTGAATATTTACATTAACATTTCTAGCCATTTCTCTCTTGTTCTTCCAAGCATCAATAGATTCTTTAAGAGGACTTAGCTTATCTCACCTAGGACAGGGAAAACTGAAAACAAGTGTTTTTCTGTTCACCCTGGGGTCAGAATGTTGACACCAGCAAGGATATGACTGAACTTTGAGCCAGATTATCAGCAGTATGTTTATTAGTTGAATAGATTCTCCCATTTGGCTGAATGCTGACAGTAGGAATCACCTCCCCATACAAAGAGATTTGATCTCAATCCTAGTGCAAAACCGATAGGCCATGGATTCCAAAGTCATATCATAGCTTTCTTCCCTGTTAGGACATTCTTTCCCTGTTCTGTCTTCAGGGTCTTTTGATGAGGTGTGTTTTTCCCACCTTTATCTTTGTGTCTTCTTGTAACTTCTGGAAATGAATTTATCATTTACAGCCTTCTTTTAGACTCAATGTTCACCCAAACTGTCTTTCAGGGGACAGTCTGTCCGGAAGTCTAGTCAGAGAAAGACAAGGCTTTCAGGAGGCTTCTCTGGAACACCAAGAGTTCAAACCTGACTTTGCCATACTGGCCCAAACCAATGTGGGTCTAGAAAAGATATCATTGTAAATTCTCAACGTGGAGGAGAGTCAGAGACTGTCTCCCTTCAAACCAAAGTTGAGGATCTCAGGTTTGCTTGGGATCAAGGGTACCGTCTTAGCTGGTGGAAACTTTAAGCACCCTACCTAGAAGAACCTTCGCTGAGACTCTTATTTAGTACCAGTGTCTATTTGATCTTCCCTCCTTGTGAGATCCCTATCTGCTGAGCTGTTTCCTAAATAGGGTTTTGTGCCTTATGCCCACACCACAAGAGAAACACTGGAAACCAATGCCTCTTCTCATTTTGCTAGGTCAGGTATAGTGTTTCTAAAGCTAAATGATGTAATTTAAACTGATCATCTCATATATATCTTAGTGGAAAGAGGAACAAAATGGAACTCTTGAGAGAGAGCTTGTTTGGAGATTCTAGGAAGGGAGTGCAGCTACTTCTGTACTCTTGACCTGGGAAATGGTCCTCCTCTATGGGGGTTGTTGCCCTCTCCCACCAAGTGTGCAGCTTCAGGACGGATGCACATGGAGCCATGAGGGAGGAAGGGGACACTGCCCAGTCGGCCAGCTCAGCTAAATCAACCCTCGTGATCAGTGGGGCAACAGATGTCACAGCCAGATCACCTTCACATCCCCATATGGAAATCTTAACTCTCTTTGTATATTGAAATAACTACTCAAGTGGTAAGTGAGGTAAGCCCAGCTTCATGGTTTCCAAAATTAAAATAGTGAGAAAGGCTGATGAGAAATTCTTGGCTCTGACTCCTGAAGCTACCCAGATAGGGTTGGAATATGGTCTGTGAACTAAACCCTGTCCCAACACTGCCACACAAATGCCTGTTAATCTTAGTCCAGGAGCAATATACAAGGCAAAATAAAGTGATTGATTGTAGGCACACTAGGAATCAATTAGCAATCAGTGATCTGCAACAGGGCTACCAAATATAGGCAGGAAGGAACTTTATCTTCAAGAAACCAGGAAGATGTGATAAAAATCTGCCTGACTTCCGAGAGCCTGACTTCTTCCTCAGCGCATGTTGGCTTCAATTTCCTAAAATCCCTCTCTCCTTATGTTACTCACTATTTCTGATCAGTTTCCCTCCCCTGATCTTCACCTATGAACCAGCATCTGCCACGTACTTAATTTGCGGAGATGCTTCAGCCCTAGTTTAGCCAGTTTTTCTTGTTTCCATGGTGTCATACCTTCCTTTCCTTTCTTTTCCCAATGGGGAAGTTTTCATGCTGGAAGGACTGGAAACCAACTGACAATGCAGAAATGTATGTTTATTTACTTATTTATTTTGCTCTGCATATTCTTTAGGGAATGATATGTAAGCCAATATGTGAGTGGTACTGGTCTAAGAAAGATTGCACTGAAGCACTTTCTTAAAAAAAATTAAGTTTATTGGTATAATTTAGACATACATATTGATCACATTCAATATGTGAATTTGTCCCTATACATGATATGTCTTGATACCTCCATTTTTCTCCATTCCACTCCTCTTCCTTCAACCCTTCCTCCCTTCCATATTTACAGAGCTTTGTTTCTGCTAGGGATATAGCTCTGTGGCACAGCACCTACCTGGCAAACATGAACTCATGTATTCGATTCCTGGTGCAAAAAAAACAAAGAAAGAAAAAAAGAAAACCAACAAATCTTTCTTTTCTCATTTTTTTCTTTTCTCTTCCTTCATTCCCTCCCCTGGCTCCCCTTTTCTTTTTGAACAATTTCTTCTTGTTTCACAATATCTATTATACATTTTGGTTCTTATTTACAGTTTCAGTTTCTCACACCAGAGAGACACTGTGATATTTACATGTGTGTTCAACTTATTTCACTTAGTAGTATGGCCTCAAGGTCTAACCATTTAGCTATAAATGTCTCAAGCTTATCATTCTTTATGGCAGAGTACTACGCCACTGTATAAAAACTGTGTCAAATTGAACTTCTACTCCTAGTTTTCTTAGGAAGCTCCACACTGATTTCCATAGTGATTGCACCAGTCTACACTTCTAGCAGTAGAGAAGTGTTCCTCATCAGCATTTGCGATTGGTTGATTTCTTGATGATAGCCATACTTTCTTGAGTGAGATGGAATCTTAGCATTGTTTTAATTTGCATCTCTTGAATGACCAGTGATGCTGAATCTTTATTCATATATTTACTTGCCCCTTGTACTTCTTTATCTGAGAAGTGTGTATTCATTTCAGACACCCATTTTTGGATTGTGTCTTTAAATTTGGGAGGTCTGATTCTTTTCGATTCTTTATATATTCTACATAGCAGTCCTTTGTCTAAGAAACAGCTGGCAAAATTGTTTTTCCACTCTGTGGGTTCTTTTCGCTGTTGGTGATTTCTTTTACTGTGTAAAGGCTTTCTAATAAGAGAAGATCCCCGGTTGTTGACTCTCTGTGATAGGTCCTGTGCAATCGGGGTTTCGTTCATGAAGTTTTGCCTACACCAGTGTCTTCAAGAGTTCTATCTATTCTCTCTTCCAGCAGATTTAGTGTTTCTGTTTTAATATTTAGATCTTTAATCAGTTTGGTTTTAGGTTAATGTATGGTGATAGACGTGGTTCTAGTTTTAATCTTCAGCATGTGGAAAGCTGTGGGAGACCACCAAGTTATGGTCCCCTGAGAAATGAAGCTCCTTGCCTCCATCTTTACTTGATCTTTATTTCAACTCTATTTACTGAGCTATGCAGATCTGGATACACAGAGGCAGGTATTCTCTTAATTGACCAAAAGAATGTGACTGAGTCCAGCTGAGGCAGCAGTGTGTCTCATCATAGCAAAGCAGCAGCACATGGATGAGATACCACCACCACCAACAGCTGGAATGGAGGCCCAAGAAGAGCTTGTGAAATTTCAGGGCTCAGACATGAGACAACATCTCTGCTGAGATTGTGAGACTCAAATATATATATATTTCTAGAAGTAAAGGTAGACTTTCCAAAATAAAGTTATTTGTTGCATCATTAATTGCGGAGCCTCTGTGCTTGGTTCAAGAATGATTTGTTCCTCTCTTACAAGCCATGCCTGCAAAAGTTACTTCCATATACTCTGCCACAAGCCCCACCTGCCTCCTTCATTAGCACCAATGCAAGTCCTGATCACTCTGATTCTTGGTCCTTTGTTTCACTGAGAGCAACTGGTCATCCCAGAGCCCCTTGAAACTGCTCTCTTTGTCTTCCTCCGTGTGCCACATTATGGAGTGGGAGACTGAACCCACCATGGATGTTTTGGTAGAAAACCACTTTTTCCAGCACCATTTATTAAAGAGGCTTTCTTTCTGCAAACTTAGTTGGCCCCTTTGTCAAAGATAAAGTGACCAAGTATGTCTGGAGTTGTTTCTACCTCTTCTAATCTGTCCCACTGATCTGCCCAGTTTTTTTGGTCAGTACCATGTTGTTGTTTTTTAAAATCAGAGTGGCTTTGTAATATAATTTCACATCAGGGATTGTGATTTCTTCTGCATTGCCTTTTTGGCCCAGAATTGTTTTTGCTATTCTAGGTCTCTCTTGGCTCCAGATAAATCTTAGGATTGTTTTCTATAATTCTATGATATATGCTGTTGGATTTTATGGAAACTGCATCAAATCTGTGTAACAACTTTGGGACTGTAGCCATTTTCATTATATTGTTTTATTTCCTACCCAAGAACAAAGAATATCTTTTTTGTTTTCTGATATCCTCTTTGACCTCCTTTTTCAGCATACTATAGTTTTCAATGTAGAGGTCCAGCACTTTATTTGTTAGATTTATTCATAAGTATTTCATTTTTTGAATGCTACTGCAAAATGTGTCATTTATTTCTCTTAGTGAGTTTGTTATTTGTGTATAGGAATTCTGTTAATTTTTGAGCATTAACTTTGTATCCAACTATGCTACTGAATTTGGTGATTAAATCTAGAAGATATTTGGTGGAATTTGGGGGGTCTTTTATGTAGAATATCATGTCATCCACAAATAATGACAATGCAATGTCTTCTTTTCCTATTATTATGTCTTTTTTTTTATCTTGCCTAATTGTTCTGACTGATCTTTCTAGAACTATATTGATTGAGTGTGTTGATAGTGGATATTCTTGTCTTGTTCCTGATTTTAGAGTGAAAAATTTCAGTTTTTGTCTATTCAGAATGATGTTGGCTGTTGGTTTGAGATCAGATTGAGCTAACGACCATCTGTTTAAATTTTCTGTAAGTTTTTTTTAGTCAGAATGGATGTTGGACTTTGTCAAACATTTCTTCATCAATAGAGATAATCATATCATATGGTTTCTGTCTTGGGATCTGTTACCATGGTGTACTACATTTACTGATTTGCATATGTTGACCATCTCTGCTTCCCTGGGATGAATCCTATGTGGTCATGTTATATAATCTTGATGATTTGTTGCATTATGTTTTTGTCATGGTTTATGTCAGTGGCCCCCAGGCCTCATGTATTTGCATTGTGCATTTGTGATTGGTTCATTGTCTAGTGCTTGGATTGGTGGTGTCAGTGCTACACCCTCCTAGGGGGTGGAGCCAGGATGTGATGTAATGGCAGGAAGAAGGTGTCTCTCTCTCTCTCTTGCCGGTTTCCACTTGCGTTTTGCAGCTGCCATTAACTGCAGCCCTGCCATGCCACCCTGAATATGGACTGAAACCTCCAAAAAACTGTAAGAAATAAACCTTTCCTTTCCCAACTTTGGGCATCAGGTATTTTGTCTCAGCAACAAATAAAAGTAACTAAGACAGAACTTGGTACAGAGGAGTGGGGTCATTGCTGTGACTATACCTGACCATGTTTTTCAAGAGGCTTTGGAAATGGCTTGTGGGCAGAGTTTGGAAAGGTTCGGACATGTCGCCTGGATGCACAGAGCTGGAGCAACTTAGGTTGTTCTGTAGAGGAGATTCTGGTCAGAGCTCAGGAAACCAGAAGGCTGATAGAAAGCCTGATGGTAAAGACCAGGCTTGCAAGGTTTCTGCTGGGAAGGAGGACTGTATTGCTGGTTGCTGGACTCCCTATGATGTGTTT
This sequence comes from Dolichotis patagonum, assembly GCA_004027295.1. Classification (NCBI taxonomy): domain Eukaryota; kingdom Metazoa; phylum Chordata; class Mammalia; order Rodentia; family Caviidae; genus Dolichotis; species Dolichotis patagonum. Next base: position 17,597 of record PVJX010008669.1, read on the forward strand.
TATGGCTTGGCAGAAAGTTTGTCTGCATTTTGCTCATGCCCAGAGACTGTGCCTGAGACTGAGATTAAGGGTAATGGACTGATTAATCTGGCAAAGGAAATCTCAAGGCAGTCAAATGTTGAGGATGTGGCATGGCTATTGTTGGGGGCTTTTAGCCAGCTTTATGTTGCAAATCAAGAACAAAATGCCCAGCAGGATAATTTAAAACACTGTGAGTTTGGCCAGAAGAAAAACTCCAGTAAAGCTGTGGATTGTAAAGATAGTGCTAAGACTTGGATTGTTGAGAAGAAACAGAGAGATAAGAACGATGGCCACTGGGCATCCCAGGAAGCAGCGGGTCTCCACCCTTTGCAGCCCCAAAACTGCAAAGGTGAAAGAATTGTCTCAGATGAGAAAGCTTCAGAGCACCATGCTCCAGAATGGTATGGGAGGCCACATGAGGTTCCAGAATGGCAGCAGCCACATGAGGGTCCAGAATGCAGCAACATAGAAAAGCTTTTCCTCACAATCAGGTAAACAGAGCTCAGCAATCCAGGCACTGGACCCCTACAGCCGATAGAGAGAAACTCCTGGCTACTGCTCCAGATGCCAGCAAACCTTGGCAGCGTCCACATGGTGCTGATTTTAGGTGCAAGGAAAATGCACAAATTCTGAGGGTAAGAAGGCTTCCACCTCGATTGCAAAGGGCCTGGGAGGCCAAGCAGTGTGCCCCTGAGAGGGCAATGTGTAAAGATGTAAGTGTGAAGCCAAAGGTGCAGTAGAGACCCCAGAAGTTTGGAAAAGCCAAGAATGTGGATCATCCAAGGAAAGCTGCAAAACCTGAGCAGAGAGGGTTTAAGACAAAAGCTGCGGGAGCTGAAATCCCTGGAAGTGCCGTGGGGGTGGAATCACCCAAGCCTTTTGGAGCTTGCAACCAGATTGCTTCAAATGCTGAGCATGGAACTCTAGGACTTAATGTGCACCCTGCTGGATGTTGGACTTGCTCTGTTCCCAATGCTTTATATTCTCCCATTTGTAACTTTTGGAATGGTGATGTTTATTTTGTGCCTTTGCATTTCAGAAATGTTTAACCTTGTTTCACTTATACAGGGGGTTACAGTTAAGAGTTTGCCATAGATATTAGAGGAGACTTGGGACTTGGACTTCTCAGCAACACTGAAAATGTTAGGACTTTGGCAACTTTTGGAGATGAACTAAATGTCTTTTGTATAAAGGTTGTACATGAGTCTTTGGGGGCCAGGGGTGGAATGTCATGGTTTATGTCGGTGGCCCCCATGCCTCATGTATTTGCATTGTGCATTTGTGATTGGTTCATTGTCTAGTGCTTGGATTGGTGGTGTCAGTGCTACACCCTCCTAGGGGGTGGAGCCAGGATGTGATGTAATGGCAGGAAGAAGGTGTGTCTCTCTCTTGCTGTTTGTAGCCACCATGAACTGTGGCCCTGCCATGCCACCCTGCCTTGGAGCCAACTGAATATGGACTGAAACCTCCAAAAATTTTAAGAAATAAACCTTTCCTTTCCCAACTGTGGGCATCAGGTATTTTGTCTCAGCAATGAAAAAAAGTAACTAGGACAGTTTTCCAGTATCTTATTGAGGATTTTTTTGTGCCTATGCTCATTAGGGAGCTTGGTCTGTAGCTTACCTTTTTTGGTTGGATCCTTCTTTGGTCTTGGTATCATGCTAAAGCTTGCTTGCAGCAATGAATTTGGAAGTATTCTTTCCCTTTCTATTTCATCAAGAAGAGTGAGAAGTAACAGCATTAAAAGCATCTGAACTTCTTGTAGAATTCAGCAATGAATCCACCAGGAACTGGGTTTTTCTTTGTTGATAGATTTTTAATTACATCTTCAATGTCATTGACTGATATTATTTTATCTAGAGTTTTTATGTCTTTTTTATTTGCCCTTGGTATATAGGATTCTCTTCATTTCTTCTGTGTTTTCTATTTTATTAGAATATAGGTTCTCAAAGTAAGTATTAAACATTCTCTGGATTTCTGCAGAATCAGTTGTAATCTCACCCTTTTCATTCTTAATTGCATTGATTTGAGTGTTTTGTTTTGTTTGGAAGATGGCTAAGAGTTTGTCCATTTAATTAATCTTTCAAAGGACCAACTCTTTGATTCATTGATTCTTTTTATTGTTTTCTTAGTCTCTACTGCATTCATTTCTTCTCCAATACTTATAATTTCCTCTGATGTACAAGTTGTGGACTTGACTTGCTCTTTGCTAGAAGCTTGAGGTTTAATATTAGGCTGTTTATTTGAGTTTGTTCTGTTTTCCTGATATGGGTATTCACTAGTATAAATTTTCCTCATAGAACTCCTTTTATTGTGTCCTGTAAGTTCCAGTATATTATATTGGCATTGTCATTTAATGGTAGAAATGGTGTAATTTCTTCTTTAATTTGATCTATGACCAATGTGTTGTTCAGGATGGTGTTATTTAATTTCCATATGTTTATGAAGTTCTTGTGGTTTTTATTTCTATTGATTTCCAATTTCATTGCACTATAGTTTGATAATATGATGGGATAAAATCAATTCCTTTGCATTTATTTAAGCATGTTCTATGATCTAGAATATTGGTTTTTTTTGGAGGATGTCCCATATACAGCTGAGAAGAATGTGTATTTTGATTTTGTGTGGTGGAACACTTTTTAGACATCTACTAAGTCCATTTGTTCAAACTTTGGGTTCAGTCTAATATTTCATTGTTAACTTTTTGTCTAGTTGATCTATTTGTGATGTTGGGGTATTGAAGTCCCCCATTATATTCATATTAGTGCTTATTTGATTTTAATGTCTGTCAATATATTTTAAATATTGAATATACTGATATTTGCTGCATATATATTTAGAATTGTTATCTCTTCCTCTTGTATTGTTCCCTTTATAAGATATAGTGATCTTTTTTGTCTTTTAAATCATTTGTGGCTTAAAATTAACTTTGTCTACAGATAGAGTAACTACTTTTGGTTTCTTCTGGGTTCCTATTGTGGGAAGTATTGTTTTCCATCCTTTGACTTTCAATCCATGAATTTCTTTGTAAATTAAAATATGTTGTATGCAACATATTTTTAGAATTTGCTTCTTGATCCACTTCACCAGTCTTTTGATGGTTATGACTGATATGTATTGACTCATCCTCACCATGCTATTTCCCTGTTGTTAGTTCCCTTTTATCTCCATTGTTTAATTGTTTGCCTTCCCTGGTGGAGTCATTCTGTTGGGATTCATGGAGTTGTAATCCTTATGATCTCTTTCTTGAATATCCTTCAGAACATTCTAGAGTGTTGATTTATTATTCATGAATTTCCTCAGGTAGTCTTTGTAGTGAAAGTATCTTATTTCTCCATCAATATTAAAACACAGTTTTGCAGAGTACATAAATTTGGGTTGGAGGTTGTTTCATTTAGGGCCTGAAATACTTCACTCTAAGCTGTCATTGACTTGAGGGTTTGTGTTGAGAAGTCTGCTGTGATTCTGATGGGCTTTACTTTATAGGTGATTTGTTTCTTTTCTCTAACAGCTTTCAATATTCTGTCCCTATGTTGAATTTCTGGAATCTTGACTATTATATGCCTTGGTATAATTTTAAAAAAAAATGGCTAATTAGAATTCTATATGCCTCGCTTATCTGTGTGTCCAATTCTTTTTTCTCTGCTTGGGAAGTTTTCTGCCGTAATTTCTGCAAACAGATTTATTTTTATATCGTTTGCACTAGCTCTTGCTTGTTCATTGACTCTGATCAATCATAGGCTATTCTTCTTTGCATCTTCTAGCAGCTACTAGATTGATTTATCATGAGCCCTTGCTATTTTTAAGAAATCTGCCTTTTCATCATTGCTAACTAGAATCCTATCTTCTATATTACTATAGGCCAGTGACAAAGAATCAGGAGCTGGGCCAAGTAGGCACCAACTTCTCATCAACAATAAATTGAAGAGGTAGGATTTTGTCACAGGCACAAAACCCAAAAGCCAGCTGCACCTGGAATACACATCTAAGAAGTAGTAATCTCCTAAGGATTCTAAATACTAGCAATAAGGCTACTTGCCATAATCAATTTATAAGCATGCACCCAGGAATTAAACTGGCTCATTCTGCTGCATATACTTTTGATAGAGTTTTTAATTTCCTGTATATTTGTTTGAACTTACTTCTTGGATTCTAAATCTTTCCTATGTTGGGCTTTCATGATTTGCATAATTTTCCTAAGCTTCTCTATTCTTTTCTATGTGCTCTAGTGTCACTAAGCATGTCTTTTACTATGGTCACTATCTCTATGGCTACCTGATAAATAATTTTTCATTTAATTTTTTTCTAGAGACTCACTTATTGCTTTATTACTTTCACTGTTATGACTTAAGGTGTATGGCTTTCAGGTTATTTCACTAAACTGCCCCCTGAATTTGCCTTTGTTGAGCTGAAAGTCTGGGGTTGCATCTTGCTTAATTGTCTTCTAATTTTCTATTTCTTTTTAGTTTAATTCCTGGGTGCATGCTTATAAATTGATTATGGCAAGTAGCCTTATTGCTAGTATTTAGAATCCTTAGGAGATTACTACTTCTTAGATGTGTATTCCAGGTGCAGCTGGCTTTTGGGTTTTGTGCCTGTGACAAAATCCTACCTCTTCAATTTATTGTTGATGAGAAGTTGGTACCTACTTGGCCCAGCTCCTGATTCTTTGTCACTGGCCTATAGTAATTTTTATGACCCTTAGGCAATCTCAGTCTTAGTATACTAGGAAGGACAATTGATTGGAACAGTTATGTATCACTTGGCTAAAGTCGAACAATCAGAAATAACAATAGCATAAAACATGACTTAGAAAATTATAAACTGTGGTAACTACTAATTTGCCACCTTTAACTGTGTGAACAAGCTTTATGCTTATATAACAAAGTCTAAAACAAACCAGAAAATTGTATGGAGTAAATAAGCCCTCAATATAATGTTTTTACCCTCATTGGGAAAATTTAAGAAGTGTCAGGGAGAAAGAATAGAGAAATAGAAGAAGAAGAAGAAGAAGAAGAAGAAGAAGAAGAAGAAGAAGAAGAAGAAGAAGAAGAAGAAGAAGAAGGAGGAGGAGGAGGAGGAGGAGGAGGAGGAGGAGGAGGAGGAGGAGAAGGAGAAGAGATTAGAAGCAAGGCAAGAAGACAAAGGATGATCTTGCAAACCTTGGGAAACTGGTGAAGACAGAAGAGAAAGAGAGAAGGAAAATATAAGCAAGAATAGAACAGAGCACAACAACAAAACTAGAACCACATTCATATAAAAATAAGACCAATCAAGAAAAAAACAAGAAAAGAGAAAAATTAAAGAAGAAAATAAGAAAAAAAATTCATCTTAAGGTGTGTCTCTGCTGTTATTGGTAGGAAACATGGGCAGAAGAGTCCAGATCCAAGTTTATTAATCTCTGCAAGCCAACCATAACTTTGCAGCAGGGTAGTGGATAATACCAGCAAGTCTGTACCTTTAGTTCCATTGAAGTTCAGACTGGTTTCTGATTGTGGGACTGGCACTGTACCAGAAATGCCTCCCCTCAGCCAATATACTTCAGTTTGTTAGTTGTCCAGGTAACAGTTCCAGTTCCTGTTACTTTTGTTTCTTAGAAATGGCTGTTCACTGTGACCCATAGCTGGTCAGTATGATGTAAATTGTAAGAACCAATCAAAGACAGCCAAGTACTCTGCCTTTGTACTTCCCCTTGAAGACCACATAAAAACTTCCCTCACTTAGCCTTTGGGGCCTAATGTTTTGGGAATAATCCTGATCAGTGTTCATCGACAAAAAATAAATCTGTCTCCAAATCCTGGGTGTCATTTTCAGTGTTACTGCTTGCCATAACATCACCAGATTTGTTCAGACTATAAAGTCCATGAATCTCTTGCTGAGTTGAAGGGTTTCTTTTCCCTGTCAGTTGGAACCTGGCTTGATCTCCTGCCAACTTTAAGTTGGCAGCCTGACCTTCAGGTGTTCTGAGTTCTGAGCTCACTTGGCCCTTCTTCAAGATGGGTACCACCAATCACCCTCTCTTATGGGATGTCTGAACCCATGCAACTCACTAGCCACCACTCACTGCTGCATCAACTACTCTGTTCACTGGTGTGTTTCTTTGTGGAGGCTTCTGGGGTCACCAGTTGTCACCAGGAGTCTGCAGATTTGAATAGCCCTTCCCACTCTGTGAGTCTGGGCTCGGGGAGAAAGCACCACCTGCTACCTTCTTCTTCTTCATTGAAGTCTCTCTCTTCACTCTCCTCATTGGCTTCAATTCTCACTTCAGATCCTTCCTTTGTCTCAGTGGCCCCTTCTCTCCTTCTCTTCCTCATGTTGGTATATACCACTATCTGAGCACCAAATCTCAGAAAGGCTTTCTCTGCTGCTCATCACTCTGCCATCTTCCTGGAAGTTAACACTTTTCAGTAAAGTAATGTCATATAAATGTTTCATTTATTGAAACATTTTATTCATTTTGTAGATAATTCTACTTTCCATGCTAGTGCTCAACTCAATCCTAAACTAAGTAAATTACAGCCAATTGTTGAATATTTCAAGAAAAAGTTTTCTACTGCATTTATATTTGAGAGAGATACCATAATTGATGAAAATCTAATACTATATAAAGGTTGGGATGGATTCAGTTTTTGATGGGATGGATTCAGTTTATGCCCCTTAAAAAAGCTACATTGGGTATCACATTTTACATACTTTGTGAATCCAAATCTTGGTCTAGTTGGTTTTTCATAATTTATACTGAAAAGAGCACAGTACTTGATAGCAACTATAAAGATTATTCCATGGGTACACAAATTGTTTTGACTTTGATGGAACCACTTTTGAACATGGGAGACTGTCTTATTACAGCTTTTGTACTTTTCCAGAATTCACTGTATCTTATGATACAGAATGAACACATTTAGAACACTGAGAATGATAGGAAGGAAATGCCAAAATCTGCAAAAGAAAAAAACTGAAAAAGGGAGAAATGTTAGCATATCAGAGAGGAAAAGTCTGTGCTATGAAATGAAAATTTCCTTATTTTCAACTATTCATAGTACAGAAATGACTGAATTTGAAAAAAGAAATGAAACTTTAAAAGTTTCAATAGTCATCAGTGAGTATAATAATTCTATGAGTGACATTGACAGAGTTGACCAACATCTAAAAAGTTATCCTGTAATCAAACAGTGTGGAAAAGAATTATAAAATATTTGTGTAACTTCTGGATCAAACAATATGGAACTTGTTATTTATTTAAAACAAAGGAATTCAAAAAGTCATTTACAATTTAGATTGTGTCTAATACACCAAATATTTGAAAAATATGAGAGAGTGAAACACCAACTAGAACATTCGTCACTGACACATCCATCATTACACTTAGTGGGAAGACGTTTTATTGAAATTATACCACCCACACGCAAAAAGAGGAAAGTCAACATGACAGAAAAAGTGTTTCAAAGAAAGACAATAACACAAAAGGAATTAGGGAAGAGACTAGATACTACTGTCCAGGTTGTAACGTTGCATTGTGTATTGAATGTATGAAGGTAGATCATCCTCAGAAAAATTATGGAATAAATTTGATAAAATTGTAACTTTTTCTTTCCTGTTATATTTACTAATTAAAATGAAAAATGCAACTTTTGGTTATCCTGTGTTTAAAAAAAATGGACTCACAAGTGGTTAAGGCATATAAAAAAAGAATGATAAATACAAAAAAAGTTATTTCAACATCTTTCAGTTTAAATTGTACCAGAAACTGAAAGCCACTTAGGATTGAAATAGAAGGTTTCCTTCTACTTCAAAGGCTAATAAAAAACAAACCCAACACTTTGGGTGGCAATCAGGCTGAAGCATTGGGTGGCTGTTGCTGCATTAAATCAAACTAGAAACCTATAACCACCACCAACAACAACAACAAAAAAAACCCAGAAAAACATCTAAATACATGGGAATTAAATAATATACTTCAAAATAATCCATATATCAGTGGAGAATTCTCAAAGGAAAGAAAATACATAGAATTGAGTGAAATGAAACTACATATTAATATATGTGGAAAATAACTAGTCTTGAGAAGAAAGTTTATAGCATTAAATGCTTATATCAGAAATGAAGAAAGGTTTCAAATCAATAATTTCAGCTCATACCTTAAGAAATTGGAGAAAGAATAAAATTAATCTAGAATAAGAGAAGGAAGGGAATTAAGGAAAATAAGAACAGAAATCAATGAAATAGGAAATAGAGAAAGTCAGTGAGAACAAAACCTGGATCTTTGAAAAACATGAAAAAAAGTGATAAACTTCTAGCAAAATTGACTTCAACTTAAAAAAATAAAGAAGATACAAATTGAAAAAAGTAAAAATAAAACAGAAGGTGTGGCTACAAATCTTGCAGCTAATATGCACACCTGTAATTCCAGTTGCTTGAGAGGCTAAACTGGAAGCAGTACAAATGCCAGGCCATCCTTAACAGTTTAGTGAGACTGTGCCACAAAATAAAAAGTAAGATTAGAGATGCATCTCAGTGGTAGAGCTCCTGCTCAGCATATGCAAGACCCTGGGTTAAATCCCACCCCCTATCACCACACATATAAATCTGAACAATTTTGTACTTGTACATTTGACAGTTTGAAGAAATGTACTTATTTCTTGAAAACCACAAATAACTAATCTCAACCAAGATGATACAGATATTCTGAAGAACTATATCCATGAAAGAAACTGGATTCAGAACTTAAAATTGTGTGAAAAATAAATCTTTATGTATGTATGTTTTCACAGAAGAATTCAATTGAACATGTAGAGAAAAACTAACACCAATTTTATATAATGTTTTCCAAAAATAGAAGAGGCAGAAACATATCATAACCATTTTATGAGCTCAGTATTATGCCAACATTAAATCATAACAAAAGCTAAAATACAAGGACAAAAGATATCTGCTGGCCAATAACTCATGAATTTACATATAAAAAATCTTTTAAAATATTAGTGAACTGAAGCTAATATGTATAAAAGAATTGTACACCAAGCTGCGAGTTATTCCTGGAAGCTAAGGTCAGTTCATTGTTCACAATTAACCAATGATGTATCAACAGCCTAAAAAATATATATATACCATGACTATATCAATTCAGACAGAAAAATCATTTGAAAGCATTCGAAACAACTGTAATTAAAAATTCTGAGAAAAGCTCCCTAAAAAACAAAAGCAAACCTCAACCAAAATATATATTATATAAACATAAATGACACAGATTTTAAATTTTAAAAACAAAGATAAAACTTTCAGGATTTGGGATTAGGCAAAACGTTTTTAGATGTGGCACCAAAAACAAGATCCATAAATGGAAAAATTGATAAATCAGGCTTTATTAAAATAAGTATTTGCTTTATGCAAGCCAAAGTAAAGAATAAAAAGGAAAAAAAAAAAAAAAAAACCAAACCCTATAAACCAGGTACAGTGCCACATACTGGTTATCTCAGGTACTTAGAAAGTGAGGTACAAAGATAGCACCTTCAAGGCTAGCCTAGGCAAATTAATAAGCTCTAATAAAATTTTTTAAAAAGCTGAGAGTGGCAGACCAGCTAGGCCTGCCCTCCGCCTGCAGAGAACATCTTGGGACCAGCACTCTCTGGACCTGCCAGACCAGAGAACACCTCGGGACCTCCACTCTCTGGGCCTGCCAACCAGCTAGGCCCGCCTTCCGCCTGCAAGGAACATCTGGGAGACTGGTTGTGGAGGGCTTGAGCTGCCTGAGACCACATCTGCTTGATCCACCCTTCCAACAGGAATACTGGACTACAGTGGAATACCATGCTGGCTCGATGAGCCCAAACAGAAGACCTCATTAAGCTTCAGTCAGTGTGGTGAGTTTGCCCCATAAAATAGAGGTTTGCAGTGGGTAAATAGGGGAGGAAGTGAAACTCCCTCCAAGTGTAAGACCTTGGCTAATCTGGCAAGAGAGTGGGTAATACCCCTCCCCACTCAGAGAACATCACACAGGTTGATAAGTGTGCTGATATTGCCCCACCCCAATTTAGAGGAAATTAAAAAAATTTATGAGACCCCCAGTGACACAGTAGGGCCTCAGCTGACACAAACACTATAGCCAGGGAGACCTGGTGACCTGCTACAACCTGAAGATACAACAATAGCAGGAATAAAGAGTTGCCCTACATCAATACTTCTGGGCTAGTTAGCCCAGGAAGACTGTAGGACTCACCCAACAGACATGGTAGGAGGAATTAAGCAGACTGGATCTCCTCTTCATTGTGGTACCCAGCAATTTCACAAACATCAACCACATAGTAGAACCCTGAAATACACACTACAGAAAGTTGTGACTGTTGGAATAGAAAGATCAGAAATTTACCCAAAAGGTGAAAATGACTAAACAAAAAGGCAAAATGCAATCCCGAACATCTAGTCCATCAGGGGCAAGTACAGGTGATAATGAAATAGAGGACCCTAAAATTCATACACCAGAAATCTCTGAAAAGATAGCAAATGAAGTAAAGAAACAAATCCACGAGGCTATGGAGGAACTCAAAATAGAAATAATGTCTTATGTAAAGACAAAAGTAACAACCTTAGTAAATGAGCTGCTCAACATAGCTAGAGAAGAAATAGATAAGAAATTACAGGAGCATGGGAAATTAATTGAAACTTTGAATAAACAATGCAGAAAACAGGCAGAATCTATGAAACAAAGTGAAAGAGATATGCAAGAAGCAAAAAATTGTATTGAAAGCCAGCAAAGCCGCTTAAATGAAGCTGAGGATAGAATCTTGGACCTTGAGGACAGGATTGCAGATAGTGATCTTGAAAGGGTAGAACTTATAAAAACAACAAAGCAGCATGAAATGACAATGGAACAACTACAAGATGATGCCAGGAGAAACAATGTTAGAGTAATAGACATTAGTGAGGAGGCAGGAGACAATGCAAAAGATATAGCTAAGCTGTTCATAGAAATAATGGCAGAAAATTTCCCAAACATGGGGGGGGGGATCGGATATACAAATAAGTGAGGCATATAGAACACCACACAGTCATAACCAGCATAAACCTACAACCAGACATATAATAATTAACATCTCAGACATACAGTATAAAGTCAGAATACTAAAAGCTGTTATAGAAAAGACACAACTCACCTATCAAGGCAAGCCTATTAGAATCACAGCAGACTTCTCAGCACAAACCTTTAGGTTAAGACAAGCTCGGAGTGAAGTATTTCAAGCCCTAAAAGAAAACAACTTTGAACCCAGACTGATGCACCCAGCAAAACTGTCTTTCAAATTTAATGGAGAAACAAGATACTTCCATGACAAAGAACAACTAAAGAAATTCATATCCACCAAACTAACCTTAGAAAGAGTGCTGAAGGACATCCTAGGTAAAGATAAAAATGACCACAATCTCCAGAACAACAACAGAAAGAAATCACCAGGCTGGACAAGAAAGTAAACAAGGGAGAAAAGCAGGAAACTAACAACAGTAACACAACATGGCAAAGTCAAGCCAGTACATATCAGTGATATCCATAAATGTAAATGGGCTCAACTCACATATCAAAAGAAACAGGTTGACAGAATGGATCAAGGAACAGGATCCTACAATATGCTATATACAAGAAATGCATCTGACTCAAAAAGAAACTCATAGATTAAAAGTCAAAGGATGGAAAACAGTATTCCATGCAACAGGAACCCAGAAAAAAGCAGGGGTAACTATTCTATTTGCAGACAATGTGAACTTCAAACCCTAAATGATTAAAAGAGACAAAGAAGGTCACTACATACTTGTAAGTGGAAAAATTCAAGACGAAGAACTAACAATTATAAATATATATGCACCAAACACAGGAGCACCCAACTATATAAGACAGATACTAAAGGACATGAGAAACCACATACACAAGAACACAGTTATTACAGGGGACCTTAACAGCCCCCACTGTCACCAAAAGACAGATCAACTAGACAAAAAATCAGCAAAGAAATAATAGAACTGAATCATACCTGCAAGCAATTGGACTTAGTAGATGTTTACAGAGTGTTCTACCTAACCCATCAGAATACACATTCTTCTCAGCTGCCCACAGGACATTCTCCAAAATAGACCATATATTATCCCATAAAACATTCTTAAGTAAATGCAAAGGTATTGAAATTATCCCATGCATACTATCTGACCATAGCGCACTGAAATTAGAAATTAATGGCAAAAGAAATGGCAAAACTGGCATGGATACGTGGAAGTTAAATAATAACCTTTTGAACAACCAGTGGGCTACAGAGGAAATTAAAGAAGAAATAAAGCAATACCTACATTTCAATGAAAATGCAGAAACAACCTATTGTAACCTATGGGATGCAATGAAAGTGGTCTTAAGAGGTAAATATATAGCAATAAATTGTCATATCAAGAAAACAGAATGAGCACAAATAAACAATCTAATGTTTCATCTCAGGCTTCTAGAAAAGAAAAGCAAGTTAGATCTAAAGCTCATAGAAGAGAGGGAATAGTAAATATTAGAGCAGAAATCAATGCAATTGAAACTAAAAAACAATACAAAGAATTAATGAATCCAAAAGCTGGTTTTTTGAGAGAACAAACAAAATTGACAAACCTCTAGCTAACCTTATAAAGAAAAAGAAAGAAAAAACCCAAATTCACGCAATAAGGACCAAAAAGGGGGAAATTACTACAGATCCCATGGAAATTCAAAAGATCATGAGTATCTACTTTGAAAATCTCTACTCACATACAGAGGAAAACACAGAGGAAATGGACAGATTTCTAGAAATATATGAACTGCAAAACTCAACCAAGAAGATATAGCAATTTTGAATAACCCAATATCATCTATTGAAATTGAAAATTTAATAAAAAACTTACCAACAAAGAAAAGCCCAGGTCCTGGTGGATTCACAGCTGAATTCTATAAGAAATTTAGAGAAGACTTGATGCCAATACTCCTTAAACTCGTCAATGAAATTGAAAAGAAAGCAATCCTCTCTAAATCATTCCTAGAGGCAAGTATTACTTGGATACCAAAACCAGAGAAAGACCAAACCACAAATGAGAACTATAGGCCAATCTCACTAATGAACATTGATGCAACGATTCTCAATAAAATACTGGCAAATAGAATGCAGCAAATCATCAAGAAGATTATACAACATGACCAAGTGGGGTTTATTCCAGGAATGCAAGGATGGTTTAACATACGCAAATCAATAAATGTAATACACCACATCAACAGAGCCAAAAACAAAAACCACATGGTCATCTCAATAGATGCAGAAAAAGCTTTTAATAAAGTCCAACACATGTTCATGATAAAAACCCTTCAGAAACTGGGAATACATGGTGTCTACCTCAACCTCATAAAGGCCATCTATGACAAACCAAGAGCCAATATTATACTAAATGGACAAAAACTGAAAGCTTTCACTTTAAAATCAGGAACAAGACAAGGGTGTCCACTATCACCACTCCTATTCAATATAGTTCTGGAAACACTAGCCAGGGCAATCAGACAAGAGAAAGAAATAAAAGAAATAAAGATAGGAAAGGAAGAAGTTAAATTATCACTATTTGCAGATGACATGATACTCTATATAGAAGACCCAAAAAGAACTCCATTATAAGACTACTAGAGGTAATAAACAAATTCAGCAGTGTAGCTGGATACAAAGTCAATGCACAAAAATCAATAGCATTCCTGTACACAAACAAGAAACTCACGGAGAGAGAAATTATGGAAATATCACCCTTCACAATAACATCTAAAAAGATGAAATACTTAAGAATTAACTAAAAACATAAAAGACCTATATACTGAAAATTATACTATGCTCAAAAAGGAGATTGAAGAGGGTATTAGAAAATAGAAAGATGTTCCATGCTCTTGGCTAGGAAGAACCAACATCGTGAAAATGGCCATACTCCCCAAACTGCTATACAGATTTAATGCAATCCCAATCAAAATACCATTGACATACCTCACAGATCTAGAGAAAACACTCCTAAAATTCATTTGGAAACAAAAGAAACCTAGACTAGCAAAGGCAATTCTGGGCGATAAAGGCAAGGCAGGAGGCATCTCAATTCCTGCCTTGAAACTGTACTGCTAAGCCACAGTGATAAAATCAGCATGGTACTGGCAAAGAAATAGACCTGAGGATCAATGGAACAGATTAGAAGATGCAAGTGTAGGTACAAAGACACTCAGCCACCTGATATTTGACAAAGGGGCTAAACATGTTCACTGGAGGAAGGATAGCCTCTTTAATAAATGGTGTTGGAAAAATTGGCTCTCCACATGCAGAAGACTGAAGCTAGATCTGTGCCTATCACCATGCACAAAACTAAAGTCTAAGTGGATCAAAGACCTAAACGTTAAAACAGAAACACTAACTCTACCAGAAGATAAGATAGGTAGAAATCTTGGAGACATAGATGTAGGCAGAGAATTCATGAACAAAACACAAACTGCATGGGAAACACTTCAGAGAATCAACAACTGGGATCTCATATTATTAAAAAGTTTCTGCACTTCAAAAGAAATCACCAGCAGAATGAAATGAAAATCCACGGAATGGGAAAGAATTCTAGCCAGCAACCCCTCAGATAAAGGACTTATATCAAGAACATATAAAGAGTTGAAAAACATCAACCCCCCAAATTCAAAGACCCTCTCCAAAAATGGGCATCGGAGATGAACACACAGTTCTCATATGAAGATATTCAAATGGCAAATAAATACATGTAGAAATGTTCACCATCACTGGTCGTTTGAGAAATGCAAATTAAAACAACCTTGAGATATTATCTCATACTGGAAAGAATAGCTGCCATGAAGAAATCAACTGATAACAAATGTTGATGAGGCTGCGGGGAAAAAGGAACACTGCTCCACTGTTGGTGGGAGTGCAGACTGGTGCAACCACTATGGAAATCAACATGGAGAATTCTTGGAAGACTAGGATTGGAAGCTCCATTCAACCCAGCTATTCCCCTCCTGGGTATTTTCCCAGAGGAACTGATAAGTTCATATCACAGTGATATATGCACATCCATGTTTATAGCAGCCCAATTTGTAATAGCTACATCTTGGATACAACAAAGATGCCCATCAAACGCAGAATGGATGAAAAAGATGTGGTATTTTTACTCAATGGAATATGAAGTTATGAAGAAAGATGATCTTGAGGACTTCATAGGGAAATGGAGACAACTTCAGACTATCCTCATTAGTGAAATAAATAAGAATCATATGTATAAATATCACATTGTGTCTCTAGTGTAAAAAGTACTAAGAAATGTAGGAGTCATCAAACCCAAAATGCGTAATTGCTACTGTAAAAAAGAGAGCAAAAGAAAGTGTTCTAAAGGATATAACTGCATGTATGTTTAAGTGTGGAAGATAGATGACCATACTACTGTTTTTGTTAGATTGTTGAGCAGAACGTTAATAGCCTCACTGTTTGAATGTCTACTTTGTATGCTTTAATTTTGTAACTTGAACAACTATTTCCAAGATGACAGTATGTAACTTATCAACTAGTGATTTCTTAGTGGGTTTTTTTGTTCTTTTCTTTTTTTCCTTTGGAATTCTGTATTGTTGTTACCCTTTTTTCTGTTTTGTTTGGTTGGTTTTTTTTCCTTTCTAAATAAAATTTTTTAAAAAGCTGAGAGCAATTCAGTGATAGAGCACTGCTGGGTTCTATCCCTGATAATATCTACACACACACACGCACATACACACATAGAAAGATATATATAGAAGTACAGATTAAGAGAAAATATTTACAAACAGTATATTCAGTAAGGGCAACATTTAGAAAATATACAAAGTTCTCAAAACTCAACATTAAAAAGCTTCAGGCAAATCAATGAGAAAATAGAAAAAGTCACAAAAAGACATTTCACTGAAGAGGTAATCTAGTTTTCAAGTAAGCATATGAAAAGAAATTTAGTATCACTTGCCATTAGCTGTGTCCAAATCAACACCATAATATGGTGTTATGGCACACCCATTGGACTGACTAAATTTTTTTTAAAAAGCTGCAACACCAAGTGATGGTAAGGATGTGGCAAAACTAGATCACTACTGTATTACTGGTAGAAAGACAAAATTGTACCGCCACTCTGAAAATAGTTTGCCATTTGCTTATAAGGCTAACGTGAAATTACCATGTGACCTTGAAACTGGGCTCTTAAATAAGCAAAATGAAACATGCATGTGAATGTTCATAGAATCTTTCTGTGATAGTTAAAAACTAGAAACAGGTCAGATGTCTATTCAACAGGTAAATGATTAAACTGTGGTGCATCCATTCTATGGACTACTACTTAGGAATTAAAAGGAATGGTTATAAATAATAACTTGGATGAATCTTCAAGGAGTTATGTTGAATGAAAACAAAAGATCAACTTGTTTATTTTAAAATTTTTATTAGTACATGCTTGCAGTGCATAATCATGTTCATTGTAGAAAGCTGGTGCAGGGACATATTTTAATTCTTATTCACTTTCCCTTCTCTCCTCTCCCTCCTCCACCTCCAATCTCTTGGTTCCCTTTTCATTTGCAAAAGATGTATCTGAAAGGTTTTCACACTATATGATTCCATTTATGTAACTTTTCTCTCTCTCTCCAGGGTTTAGTGTATACTAGGCGAGCACTCTGTCACTGAGCTACATCTTCAACCCTATACAACATTTTTTTTCAGTGAACACTTTTATTTTTTACTTAATTTATCACCAACAACTTCTCCCTCCCTATAACTGGAGTTTCATTTTGTTTCCCTGCTGAGTAATAAACATTGACAAAGCTGATCAGAATAAGCTACTTCAAACACAGCTCACTTTCTTTTAACAGGAAATTATAGATGCATTCTAGAATGCACAATGATTTAGTCACTAAAAAACTTAAATGGCAACTTGAAGAATGTTAGTCAAGTCCAAGGTGCAGTGAACATCAGCTGAGATATAGTATAAAGGTTCCTGATGCTGCATCCTTTGCCACTAGCTGAATCTTGATGTGGAGGAAAGTTTTAACTAATGCCAAGTGGAGATGCAAAAAATACTATTTTGTTTTAGGGGCCGTGCACAGGAACTAAAAGGCAGGAAGCACTAAAAACTGCTGAGAGCATCCACCTCAGAAAGGACTTTATCGTGTAGGAGCTCTAAACTGGCACCACCTTCAGTGCTCACATGGCTGATTTTATGCTCTGTGTTCTGTTTGGCAAAGTAAGTATTAGTGTCCCCACCACCTATGATGATGATGCAACCTCCGGAAGTGGCTTTCACTGCTTCATCCATGATTCCTAAGGCAAAGGCTTCTCACTCAAATACCCACGCAGGTCCATTCCACACAATCTGCTTAGCGTGACCAAGAGCCTCAGCATACTTCTTGCTGCTCTCGGGAACAAAGTCCAATCTCATCCATCCGGTAGGCATGCCAGAGGCCACAGTGGCATGGTCAGTCTTGGCATTCTCATCAAACTTGTCAGCAGTGACAAAGTAATCTGCAACAGGCAAAGTAATCTGCACATCATTTTTCTCAGCTTTGTTCATCTCAGCTCTAACAATCTTGGCTCGCTCTTCATCAAACAGAGAAGTGCCCATCTCCATGTTGCTGAGCACCTTAAGGAAGGTAAGTTATTCCACCACCAATAATCATCTCATTAACTTTGTCCAGTGTGTTATCATTATTTTTGTCCAGTATATTATTGACCAGCTGAATCTTATTTGCAACTTTAGCTCCACCTAAGATGGTCAGGAAGGGTTGTTCTGGTTTCTTTAAGGCCTTAGCAAAATTGTTCAGCTCCTTCATCAAAAATCTACCAGCCTTCTGTGGCAGATTGACTCCCACCATAGAGCAGTGGGCTCAGTGTGCAATGCCAAAAGCATCATTGACATAGACATGCCCTAGCTTGGAAAGTGAAGCTCAGAAAGCTTCTATTTTGGTGGGCTAAGCTTTAGCCTCATTTCTAGAAGCATCTTTTCCCTTTTCTTCCTCCTCCACATGAAAGTGGGTGTTTTCCAGCAGGACGACAGACCCAACTGATGGACCAGCACAGGCTTTCTCCACTTCTGGGTGAACAGTCCTTCAATAACAGAACATCCTTGCCTACCACAGACTACAGCAATTGGCTGTAAAGAATACTTATCAGGCATTGCAACACCTTCAGGCCAACCCAGGTGGCTCATAAAGACAACCTACTTGGCTCCATTGTCCAAGCAGAATTTGGTGCTTAGGACAGCAGCCTTGATTCTTTGGTTGTTGGTTATCTGGTTGTTCTTCATAGGAACATTGAAATCCACTCTCATAAAGACTTTCTTCTGCTTCACTTTCAGCTTGTCCAGAGTCAACTTGTTAGAAAGTGGCATTTTGGTAATAAAGCAGAGGCAAGAAGCCAGGTACTTAGACAGAGGCCAGTGACATGTCTGTAGAGTGCTGGGGAGGGTGCAGAATACATTTGTAACATTTTAAAAATGACAACCCTTGTAATAGTTTTTAAATGATAGAACTTAAAAATGAAAAATAGTAATGGTTAGTTGACAGTGGTTAAAGACGGAGGACGGGAGCGTTAAGTGTTGTTATAAAAAGGAAACAGAGGGATTCTTGTGGTAATGAAATATTTTGTGTGTTGACCGTGGGGATGGGTACATGAACTTACATATGCAACAAAATTGTATCTTATTGAATGCACACACACATATGTTTATATGTTGAAGTATGAAAATATGAATAAAACAGGCAGATTGTACCAGTGTCAATATCCTGGTTGTGGGCCGGGGATTTAGCTCAGTGGCTTAAGCGCCTGCCTGGCAAGTGCGAGGTCATGAGTTTGATCCCCGGTACCAAAAAAAAAAAAAAAAGTCCTGGTTGTGATATTATACCACAGTTTTGAAAAATGGGGGAAACTAGTAGAAAGTATTCTCTGTATTTTTGCTTACAACTGCATGTAAATTTGAAATTGTCACTATAAAATTTTCAGTTAAAATGTTTTATTAAATGTACATATTCTCCTAACATTCTATTTTATATCCTTCACCTGACTTCTGGCACACAATGACAAAATAAATTCATCTTGTGGATTATTTCAGAAAGTAAAATAGTAAGAAGGCTACATGTTCCCAACTGACCATTTTTGGTTCCAGAGTTTTGTCAGCTGTGTCAATCATATTAAGAATCATCATCTTTAATTAAGGAGCAGAGTGTGGAAGAAAGCACTTGTCTTAAATCTGACCAGGGCAGTATGTTTTGATGATGAGGTGGTTAAAACTTTTGTTCTTAGAATTTATATTGTGCCTGGCATCACAGAATTAAAGGCAAATTTCTCTCCAAGTCTATCTGCTCTATCTCTCTACTGCTGCAAAAATTTTTCTCTTCAGTGCATTCATAATAAGCGATGATTACTATTATTAATACTAATGGCCCCAACAACATTATACAGTATAATGGCTCCACTGATTATACTGAGAAATTTGATAAATCTTATTTTCCTGAGCTCATCCTGAAATTTCTTCTTGCTCAATATCATCTGATTATTTCTCCTGTAAAATGTCCTGCCTGTTACTTCCCGTATAATTATAGGTTCTCTGAGTGAGGCTTTTTCATTTCGGTTTTCTCTTCACTGCCTAGAGCACAGCAGGCGCTCTCTAAATGCTGTTCCCTTTTTATGTTAACATCTTCAAGTGGAGACAGGAGGCTGGTTTCACAAGGTGGGGAGGTCATTGTATCAGCCAGGATTAATTTGACACTTTCTCTCAAGCTTATTGTAATACTGGCTTTTCTCCACACGTCCTGATTTTTGGAAGATTTATGCTAATAATCCTCATTCTCTTACAATTTTAAAAATCTAACTCAAACAGTCATTTTTTGTAATTCCACTGTTTATAGTAATGTTTCATTTAAAAATACCTAAAGTCACAATAACTTGACATTTGCCAATTAAATGGCAATAGTACTATTTTCTGGTTTATTGTTACTGTATAATACCGACATACAACAAGTTTAATATTTGAATTCATAAATTTAGAAACTGGAGCAGGGGAATGAAGTGCACATCAAAAAGATAACTAAGCAACAATTGCACCATTTACTACTCCGATGTTTTTGAAAAAGGAAGTAAGTGACAGAGACACAAAATAAATTAAGGAATTTGCAGGAAATATACCTAAAGTACAATAACATGGAAAGTTAAATAAAGTAGTTGTTGTTGCTTGGAATGACCATATTTTCTACAGGGGTCTTCTGAACAGTGAGTTCAGTGACGTTATCTAGCAATAACTCATTGACGTGGGCTCACAGACAAAAAGTACATATAAATCTATTAGGATAAAGCAGAAAACAAATCCAGGGCAAATAACCTTTACATGGACCAATATCGTCTTGCTAAATACCATCTGTGTAGAAAAAAGCAATCCATGCTGACTTGAGAGATTTAGCATCTTATCTGCAGGAAACACCACTGTCTTAGAGGAACTCTGGTGGGGTGGGGCTAGCGGGTAGGGAGAGAGAGACATTGGGAGATCTGGGAAGAGGCCATGAAAATTGGATCTGAGCCCTAGAGGTACTTACTCATGAAAAGTGTGGCTTTGTGTTTGGACAACCTGGACAATTCTACCTCTGGGCTTCTGTTCTGCTACCAATCAATCTTTTGACCCAAAACTGTAGGCCCAAACTTAGCACTATTTTTTTTCCAGACCAACCAAGTAAATACCCAAGGTTAAATAAAGTAGGGGGGAAACACCAAATCGTTCCTTACCTAGAGGATAATAGTGGTATAATGTGGGCTGAGGTGGGCAAAGGTAAAATAATGCAGTGGGTGTGGCTTGAAATGTGGCATGGAGGATGCACAATTATTTCTGCTCTCTAAAATAATGTAGGGACTGGGTCTGATAGGTCTTCAAGGCTGAAATAAGGAACTTATTGTACTTTTTTTATCCTTTTGTTTTTTTAAAAGAAAAATCCTACTCTTTCAAAATGAGTTTGCAGGTTTGTTGACTCCTATCTCAGAAAAAGAACATCAGGAGGGGTCATAAAGAGACACATAAAGTAGGATTTATCAGGCAGAGACTGTAGGATGCACTCAAGAATGGAGCATGGGTGCTCAGAGAAGTGAGATGTGTTACAAGCTGGAGTAGGGTTCATTTAAGCGGTGTCTTCACGCTGGGTGATTTAGGATGTGTATTCTTACTATCTGTCAGTGTAAATGCAAGCTGTCTACATGTGTTTGAAGTTGAGGTATGTTGACCACCAATGTGCAGCTTCCTTGGGGTGGAGCAAGCACAATTCACAGGAGAAGCAATTTATAGGTAAAAAGAACAGGTCTAAGGACCAGATTTACTGTGAAAAGACCTATAGGAAGTTTTGCTATGAGTGAGTTTCCAGGAAATGTTTGAGGAATTTTGTGTTTTGAAGCAGCAGTTCTTAATTTTAAAATCTTAGTTTTGTTGTCTCCTTTCTACCTACTTTTTATTTCTTCTCTCCCATTTCACTATGATAGGCCATTTTCTGCCTCTACCTAGAATGACAGACCTCTTCAACCACGATGATGTCTTTGCCTTGAATTCTTCCTGTTAAATTTCTTTTTTTGTGACATAGTCACTCAGGATTACTGCAACCAAGAGCAACTGGCAGAGAACATTTTATTTCAAGAAATACTTGACTGTCTCCTCTGCTGATCAAAATGGTTTTAAATGCAATCTGTTCTTCACTGAAAACAGAAAATGAGTTTAAATGTACCCAGTAGCTAAATGTTTCCAGATATCTGTACATAAGGGCCAGAGCCATATGCTTTTTGTCCAGGTCTTTTTACTGCAAATCTCTAAGAGATGCATATAATCTTCAGCACTAAAATTATAATAAAGATGCATCATAATTAACCAATATGTTTCTTTCTTGCCCAAGTATCATATATATATCTCAATGGTCTAATGAAAAAACATCAGGATGTCTTTTTTTGTTGTTGTTCTCAGCTAATTACTAACCTTAGGTGAGTCACCAGACCTCCCATTATAAAATAAAAGGACTGGGCTGGTCACCTCTGAAGTCTCTGTCTATTTTACAGAGGACCAAGGGAAAGTAATTTTTCCCCTCTATTCTATAAAGCTTCCAATTAATTATCAGTACCATTCTTCTGCTTGCTTCGTATCCAAACCTAAATTGCTTTAATTGTAAATATAAGTGTAAATCACATGTCAATATAAGTGTTTGTACTATAAGGGACAGTGGCCGAAGGAACCTTAACATTAGGTAGCCCACATAAACTTTCATTTAATTGACAATAAAACCTCCTTGTCTCTGTTTCATCAAGTATCAATTCATCCCTCTTATATTGGTCTTGATGTGATTTAATAAGTTGTGTGACTCACCAGGAAGACAGAGCAATAAAATCTGTTAGCATTTTAAACTGCTTGCTGATAAAAGCACCTAAGGGAGGATGTGATACATAGTTGCTAGCCAGGATCTAGAAAAGAAACAAAAATGAAGTTGCAACTGCAATGGCAGAAAGACATTGTCCTTAGGGGGTCTCTCTGTCTCACTCTCTCTCTCTGATAGAATTGGCAATAATGACTCATGAAATGAATATTTAGCAAAGGAGATGTGATGATAATGAGAAGCCACAGCAAATAAAGGAGGATGTTTATGCCAGTTTAAAAAGATCATCTTTCCTTGTCTTTGTTTTACTTCCTCTTTGAGTTGCTGACCTGCTCTTATTATGACAGTGATAAGAGGCACTTGCAGCAGTTTTATAAATACTGACTCTGCAGCTTGCACTTATCAGTAACTTTACCCTAGAGTCTTACTTAAGAGCCAGGAAAGGAAAACAAGTTGCAATGCAGTTTATCATAGAAATGGTTACTATGAGAGGAAAAGGGGACCTAAAAAACGTACAAATATATTTAGCTAGAAGTAGGAATATAGTTTAAAGAAGCAAGTCTATCATAGCTCAAATTGTTAAGACCACTTGTTATTTTGTTTTTTAAATGAAGTATTGATAACAGTATTATGGTAAAGTAGATAATTGCTAAGAATGAAATGGTAAGATTGATATAAGAAAAATATAACACCCAACCTGCTAGACGTCAGACGTGCTGAGTTCATGTCCCTAAATATTGAAGAAATAATATTGAAGGACAAAGTCGGTCAAGAGGAAAAGGTTTAGTAGTTAAGAGAAAGCTCCTGAGAGACAGGAGGGGTCCTGAGTGTGTGGCTACCGACCGAGGCCTTTTGTCAGGGGTAATTTATTCAGCAAAAACAGCATGGCTACAACATGGGTCAAACTACAATCAACCTACACAATGAGCCACTTAGCTAATATTGGTTCAATATGAAAATGAGTCACATAGCCAGGATGCATGGAAAGAACAAAGGCATTTCAGAGAAGCGATGGGAAGGACGGGTCCAGATGTTCTGGTCACCCACCCAAGCATCTGATGCCTATCTGGGACCACTGGGCCAAGGGGGTACTAATTCCAGTACAACTTCAACTTGCTGTTTGTCTTGCAGGCCTGGCTATTACATCTCCATCTTGAGGCCTGCTTCTCATAAGATTTGCTTCTAGCCACAATTTTGATGTCTCTTTTTTTTTTTTTTTTTTTTTTTTTGCACCAACTTCCTTGAGGACCCAATGCCTCTCTGAGTATATATTAATTTCTATTTAATTTAGCTGCTCTCTGACTATTAATTTCTGTGTTCTAGCAAATAAGATGATTGATACAATTTCAGGCTGCTATAGCCCAAAATAGTTATGCAACTTGTACAGCCTATTCATGTGCATTATCACAACCAGAGATGAGCTTATCCCCAAGGAGACAATTGGCAATGTCTGGAAACATTTTTCATTGTTATAGCTTGAGAGGTCATTGTGGAGCATTAACTTTCCAACATCGTAACAAAACACCCACGATAATCAACTTAAAAAGAGGAAAGGGTCATTTTGGCTTATAGATTTACAGCTTCCAGCCCTTGTTTGATTGGCCCTATTATTTTGGGTCTTTGGAAAACAAGTTCATCCTGGCAGGAACATGTAGTGGAGAGACTCTATTCATCTCATGTAGTATGTCATGGCTGGGAACAAAAGAGGAAGAGATGAGAGCAGGGTCCATACCCTACTTCCCCCTTAGAAAGCCTAAAACCCCCAATGGTCAAAAACCTTCCAGTGTCCCTGCCTCCTAAAGACTCTACCACGTCTCAATAGGCAAGCTGACCTTTAACGCATGGGACTTTGGAGGACATTCCAAATCCACACGACACAACTGACATCCTGTGGGTAGAAATTAGGGATGCTGCTAAACATCTTACAATGATAGGACAGCTTGCCTAACAGAATTATCCAATCTAAATTGTTAATTATGCCAGGTTGGGAAACCTGATAAGCATTAAACAGATAATTAGTTTTGGCTTGATGACTCTGTAGGGTGCCTCCTCAGGGAAGGAACAAGTCTGTTCCTAAAGAAGTAGAGTTGAAGGAGATAGGCAAGGCCTCCAATAGCCAGTGTGTGGTCAGGGAACACCCTGGCTGAGATAGGGCTGCCGGCCATCAGTTAAAGTACCTGTTCTGATGTGCATGGCCAGAGACCACCAGGCTGGCACCTGAGCAGGGCAATCTTTGTATGATGTCATCTATCTCAGGTAAAGTATAAGAAACTGCTGTGTTACTAGTTTTCCCAAGAGGAAGGCTCCAGGTACATTTTCATATGCAGAAAACTGTGACTCTAATCAAGTTAGAAAAGGTACAGACCAGAAAACATATAGCGTTTCCAAAGATAAATAGTCTACACATGAGCAACATGATCAGTGAGAGCGGGGAGGCAAAAATGCATGTGTGCACACGCGTCTGTGTGTGTGTCCACGTGTGCATCTGGTGAGGAATGCCTTCCTCAGAGAACTATGTCTAGGACTCTGTGAGGCGTTAGACTTTTACTTCTGTAGCCTGTACGTGATGCTCAGTCTCTCACTGCTGTATCCTGTGGATGTGCCTGCAGCTGAGATGAATGGTGGGTTCTTGAAGTGTGATACGACTCATTTGTCTCTGCCTCATCAGATCAAAATGTTCTCCTTGGAGGCCCCATAGGTGGATTCCTTAGGTTTCTGAGGAGTTACTAGAAGTGATTATCGTAATTTCATCAAAGAAATTCCAGACTTTTTGTGCCTCAGGGTCTGGGATACACAAGCCATAGGCCCATCATAATTACAAGGCTTTAAAATGAAAGACATTTAGTGGGGTGTGGTGGCTCGTGCCTGTAATACCAACACTCAGGAGGCTGAGGCAGGAGAATTCAAGGCCAGCCTGGGCTACACAGTGAGTTCAAGGCTAGCTTGAACTAGATCAGACCCTGTCTTAAAAAATGAGAGAAACTTTATCTGATTCAGTTGCAGTTATTGTCTGACTCAATAACAGTTATTATTAAACTTCGTTCAATATAGTGACAGCACAGTGTAGTGTGAAACCTATAGTGATATCTGAATCAGAGAGCCTACAAACAAATCACAACATGTTCTAGAACTTTAGTTATGTTTTTCATCAAAATTAGGACCTAAATACATTTACACACTGTGTACAGCACCACGTGCTAGAGTTTAGGTCTAATCTGTCTCCTAAAATCCTGCACGTTGAAGCCTTGGTTCCCAGCTTGGTGCACAGCTGGGAGGTGGTGGAACCTTTAGGAGATAGGATCTGATAGAATATTTGAGGTGAACTGGGGGTTCCCTTGAAGGAGACTGATGAACCTTGAGCTCTTCTTCCTCCTTTTATTTTTTGCATTCTGGCCATGAGATTAGCAGTTTTGTTCCACCACATCCTTTGCATCCTCATGTGCTGCCTCACCACAGGCTCAAAAGCCACAGAACCAACCATGGACTGAAACTGTGAGCCAAAATAGCTGTGAGTGAAAATGAATCATTCCCCTTTTGATGTTGATCATATCAGGTATTGTGTTACAACAATGGAAAGCAAATACACCATCTTTTCCACAGTACATACATACATACATATATAAGAGGAATGTGTTCTTTGCTTTTAAGAAATCAATATGGTAATGTTTGAAGTTGTTAACACTCAAAGTAAAGAACACATTTATTTTCCAAAATATCATTTTAAATAAGAACAAAACAAGAAATGAAATCAAATACATAAATATATACTAAACACTTAATGTTATAAACAACCAAGAAGAGAATGAATAGGTAAAGATGAACAAGATTTATTTTTGCCTTTTAAGACTTTAGAATATATGTCAAATGGTGTAAAAAGTGTCACTGATATAAACTTATTGGTCTGGTAATCTTCCCTTAGTCCTTCAGGAGTGCCCCTTGTTTTATATTTAAGATTGGAAACATTTACAGTGCATTTCTTATTTTGCCTCTAGAGTGACTCAGTAAGGGAAAGTTGATCGGAAGGTAGATTAGCTTTTACTGTAAACCCTTTTCCTAAGCAGCATCCAGTAGCTTCCGCTCTTTTATCTTGATTCTGAAGGCATTATGTTATTTTTTAATACCTTAAAAAATCTTTACAAATCTTGTATATTTTACATACATCTATGATACAAAGAGAAACTTTTTTTTTCAGGAAGCAAAGGAGAGAGAACAGGACAGAGAGGGCAACTGTGTTGTGCCAGCTCACATGTATACATTTTACTATTCGGAGTCCCGACACTTGGAGGATTGTATGTCTGCCATAAGATAATTAAGAGGTAGGATCTTAATTATCCTCTATGTGTGTGTGTGTGGTGCTGGAGATGCAATTCAGGACCTTGTGCACATTAAGCACATGTTTCACCACTGAGTTACACCCCAGCCTCCTACTCTCTTGTGGGTCAATGGTGGACTATGTAGATTTTTGTGTCTTCATTGGTACTATTTTATCCATAGAAAACTTTTTCTTAACAAAGTAGGATTAATTTTCAAGTAGCATTGCCTAAGGTGACTAAAACCTGGACAGAAAACCTGGGTTTCTGCTTTTTGTTCTTTGAAATCAAAGGTAAACAGAAATGAAATGTAAATAGATTCTTTGTCTTCCTCCTCCCAGTTTTATCTCCAAAGCCAACATACAGGTAACATTGTGGCCAATTTTCCAGGAGCTGTAGCTGGGATTAACTGTACTGCCTTATTCAGTTGCCAAATCCATCCATGAAACAAAACTAAAACAGGCATGAAACTTTGTAATCTTTGTAAGTGAAGCAGACCATACTGTGCAGAAAGTTCTGGGCTTGAGGAACCTGGATGTGGAGCTGGCTTTGCAGTTCAAGTGCCCCTTGCCTTGGGCAAGGCACTGGCTCTTTCAGAGATCAGCCCCTTCTTTGCAAAACAAGAATAAGAATCACTGCCTTACTTACCTCATAAGGGCGTTGGAGGCTCAAATGAGAAGTGATGAAAGGTGTGATAATGTCAAAGAGCTTTGTGCACACTAAAGAACTATAAATATAAGGTGCTATTAGAAGTTGAAAGTAAGTGATTAGCGCCTTAATTTAAGCAATTCTGAATGCCTCAGCACAGCCTTTAGATGTTAGATATTTGTACCATCATGTGGTAAGGGAAGAGTAATGGCTGGAATGGGAAGGTGGGTCTGCTCTTCTCCAAGTAAATGGGGTAGATTGCAGTGGTTCCTTGATAAGTTTGGATATCCAAGTGGTTTGGAGAATGAGTTGGGTTTTAACTAACAGGAGACAGAAATATGACAGAAGGGCCAAATGTACTCTAGAAATAATGCTAGGTGAGCAAAAGATGAGACTCAAAAGTTGGGGGGGAGAAGTGAGGCATAGTGGCAATCATAGCATTCCAGGAGGCAGAGATGGGAAGACTGCAAATTCAAGCCCTTCCTGGGCAACTTGACAACTTTGCAAGACCCTGTCTCAAAATAATAATTTAAAACAGGGCTGGGAATGTAGCTCAGTGCAAAAGGATTGGGTTTAATTCCTCAATTCCCAGTAACATGTGTGTACTCCCTCTCTCTCTCTCTCTCTCTCTCTCTCTCTCTCTTAAAGGCAGGTGAGACAGATAAAACGTAGACCGGCAGCTGCTTATGGTAGCCATGTATATAGGTTGCACATGTGAAAAGAATGAAAAGGAAAGAAGCTTCCAGGTTAAAAACAAAGGAACCTGGATCAGGGAGCCTAGCACTCAGCAACCCTGGACACCAAATCTGGCCTTTGGACGCTTAGAGGCTGCTGTGCTCCTCTGCAGGAGTGCCTAAGGTATACCAAGCACCAGAAAGTCTTTAGTGTTTTCAAAGTCTTATATAAAACCTTAATGTGTAAAACAGAAAATTTTGAAGATGATTTTATAGAGTGAAGCTTGAGGGACCCAGGGCCACTCAGCTTCCCTCTAATGCCACTGGCAGCTCCCACACAGCTCTGTAGGCCACAGCTATCTGCCAGTGTGCTAGGACCATTCAGCCTCAGAGTATGTTCAGGGCCTAGCATATGGTACACATGCACAGGCTCAGCATTGCCTGAATGAGTGACTGAGTGTATAAGATGCAGAGTAGCAGTCTGTAGTAGGGAATTCATATAAGTGGGTTAATAGGTTGTATAACTATGCTGTGAGGCTATAACTCAACTTTATACATAAAGCTTTCTCCAGCTTGAGAATACATAGTGGCTGAGTCACTGTGGCTGGCCGGCTATAGATCTCCCCATTACGGAGTGGGAAACTTCCCCAATCATGACAGTGTGCTGAGACATGGGAACCAAAGTTATGAGAGTAAGACAAACCAGAACGAGAAGAAACTTCCACTGACAAGGTCTTCCTTGATCATTTTATCACAAAAATACAACTAGCCCAGGGATCTACTATGCAGTGTCTTCGGAATCACAGACCACAGTAAAATGAGCTGGCATTTATTGGGTGCTGTTTTCCCAGCATAGTAATAACCTTTATATGTTGTGTAGTAGGCAGAACAATAGTTCTACAAAGACATCTAGGCCCCAGGGCCCTGGAGCCTGTGCATGCGTTATATTATGTGGCAATGGGGGCATCTGGTGGGGTGGGTACTATGCTTTGAATATGGTTTGTCTCCTCTAAACTCATGCTGAAGTTTGGTGGCTATGGTGTGGTGACCTTTAAAGGTGACTCAGTGATCAAGAGGGACTGATGCCTTTTTTTATGGGAATTTGCTGTCTCTTGGGACTGGATCAGGTACTGTGAGACCAGGTTGTTAGAAATCAAGGTTGCCCTTTGTATTTATGCCTCTTCCACATGCGTGCACTTGCCCTTAAACTTTTCTGCTGTGTTACGACAAGGCCCTTAAGATGGGGCTGCTGATCATGGAATCCCAACCTTTACAACCTTGAGAGGAAATAAACTTCTATTCTTTATGCAGCCTCGGGTATTCAGAAAGTGCATGAAAACAAAGGGAGATTATCCTGGATAATCCAGCTGGGCCCAATGTGATCACAGTGTTCCTTAGAATTGACAGGGCAGGCAGGAAAGTCAAAGTCAGAGAAAGAGCTTTGACAACAGAAGCAGGGGTCAGGGTGATGCAATGTGAGATCGTAAGTAGCCATTGCTGGTTTTGAGATTGGAAGGAGCCTCCTCATGCTGGACAGGCAAGAAATGGATTCTCCTTTACCACCCACCTCCCAGTCCCACTGACACCTTGATTTATTTAGCCCAACAAAACCCAGGTCAGACTTTTGACCTCCAGAGGGGTAAGATGAAAAGCTGGAGTCATTTTCAGTCACTATATTTGAGGTAATTGGTTACAACAGCTACAAGAAACAAACAGATTTTCCTACCTTGTTCACAACAATCTTACCAGATTGTAGAATCATAGACTAAGCCCTGGGGAAGTTGAGTCACTTGACCCAGTGTGCAGTGAATGTCCTGTTTCCAGGGCCAGCTCTCTTAACCACAATGCTGCTTGAAAGTGGTTTTCCTTCCTCATTTCACAAGTGAAAAAAATCAAGGTCCAAAGAAGTGAACTGGCCTACTTTAGTTCTCACGCAAGTTGGTGGCACAGCTTAAACTATGCCCCCGGATGGATGCACGGACAGTGTTTCATGGTTGCACAATCTCAGCAGAGAGCAGGTTCCTATTAGGCAGGTCCGGGCTGGGATATGGAATGCTACTTTCCGTAGTAACAATTCTTGCTCTTGCCTTGGGGTCTGAAAAATCTAGTCATCAAAAAAACAAACAACAACAACAACAAAAAAAGCCTGGGAAATCTAGAGGGATGAGGGCATTAAGAAGGAACAGACAGAGCGCCCCGATGCACACTTCTGGAGCAGGAGGTTTAGAGTTTCCCAGGGAAAAGCCAGTGTTAATAACAACATCAAACTCTTTATTCCACCCCTGAGAAAGCTGTTACCCAAACTTGATGATTAGTTTTGCTATTTGAAAATTCATCCCAACCTTGCAGGCATAGGTCTGGCATCATGAAAAGCACATGGGTCAAGATTTGTTCTTTCCGCCATAGAGACCAAAATATCTGTAATGATTAGGGGAGAAAACTCATGTGCCATTCCCTAATGGTGGATTAAAGTTTTGTCTTTTCTTTTCTCTCTCTCTCTCTCTCTCTCTCTCTCTCTCTCTCTCTCTCTCTCTCTCTCTTTTTCTCTTTGGAAAAGAAATAATGTGTTTATTCTTTGAGAAACATCTCAGAAATTCTGACAGAATCCACGGGCCCCTGGCCCACACTCCTTCCCCTCCTGAGCAACAATTCAACACCCCCGCAGTGGACTCAAACATGGGACCAGGAGAGCCATTCACTCTATAACTGCCCTGTGATTTTCTGCGTCTTCATTTGGAGAAAAAAATGTACTGACCCTCGTGAGAGAGGAGGAAGTGCTAGGAGACATTCTCTAACCTTCACAGCAATTGCAGAATTTCCAGCTGTCTGTGGCTACCAGAACTGCTGGGAGGCTAGGAATGTTCTGGTTTCATTTTGAAACAACCCTTGGCACAGAAGCAAAAAATACCAACTTTCAGACACATGAACTCAGAGAGAAAATAAATATTTTCCTGTTTCCTAGGGGCTCAGAGTGAAAACTATGTCTCTACTTATTTACAGTGGCTCGAACATGAGATTTTGTTCCCTCTCAGACTCAACAGTATTAACTTCCTATGCTCCCTAATGTATAATTTGCAAAATAGAATCTTAAAGTATTTCTGAAATAAAATTTGTACAAACAATCTCAGTTCTGCTGTTTGTCTGTAAAGGTAGTCATAGTTCTTCTGGAAAATAGCATGCTGATGAGGTAGCTGGATCACCCAGCCATCACTGAGGAGCCTTATAAAGAACAAAGGATTGCATTAGGTTTTGGAGAAAAATCTTTACTCCCACTCAGGGTTCCGTGCCCATATCTGAGCTCTTTAGTGAGGGAAACTCAGGCTATTGGGGAACCTGACATTGTGGGCAGTTTGTAGTTATTAAGCTACAATGGGGGAAAAAACACTGCTTGGGGGTGAGATAGCCCTTATTAGCTGTGGCATATTGTTCAGCCTCCCATATCTCTTCTTTCAGTGATTTTCCATTATGGTCTTTATGTCCTCATCGGCAAAATATGAATAAATAATACTGCCTCTGAGGAGTATTCTGGAGATTAAAGGATATATGTATGAGTAACACAAAGTAGGCCCCTAAAATGTTCCTTCCTTCAGGAGCCAGCAGCAAACAGATTTTCAAGAGTAGTTTATGTTTGACTATGAGATGTGTTATATTGTCTTTCTGTCTTAAACTGGTCTATCCAGGGCTCTGTACTTTGCTGGGTCTACTTTTAGTGTTAATTTTTATTTCCCTTCAACATACAACTGATAATGGGCAACGGAGATCCAAAATACTATTGGTGACAGTACAAGCAACAAGGTGCATTCATATATGCAGATATAGAAGAGATGATTGAGTTCAAAAAGACATGGTCACAAATTAATTGATTGATTACCTTGGTGATGTGAAAGATTCAATACCAAGATCCAATACCAGAGAAGACAGTCTTTAGTGCCTACTGGTAATTATTGAGACCAGAAGGGTCAGACTGGTCTTCTTTTCTTTACTGCCCTCCCCCAACACACACACACACACACACACACACACACCCCTTCCTCCTTTGCCAACTGGCAGGGAAAGCTCTCCAGGAGTGATACTGCAATAAATTTTCTTTCCTTTCCCACTAGTCACCCTTTCGAGCCACATAGGTAACGTTAGTTCTGGTGACGCAGGTGCCTCACCCTCTCTAATCTTTTTAGATCCTCAAGGAAGAGAGATGTAAGGGCTTCCTATCATGGTGGGAGGGCTGGGAAGTTGTCCTGTTTCCTGTCTGAGTACCAGTTAAAAGAAATGAAGCTTAAAAAAAAGAGAGAGAGAAATGCAGCTTTGGCTCTAATAGGTTTATAAGGACATATGTCTTTTTAATAGAATTTGAAAAGCTATTCCAACCATCATCAGTTAACACTGTGTTCTTTTCCACCCCATTCTGAATTCTCCTCCATCATCCTTCCTCATTCGTCAGAGGCATTGTGAATGTTCAAGAGCTTTTTGGGGAAGTTGAATTGGGGATACATTTAGTTTGGCTCCAGTAAGAACTGAATATGTGTGCTCCAGTCTCTTCCACACAGAGTTAAGCTGTCACTGGAATATTACTAGTGTCCAGGTTGTGCCAACTACTGAGCTGTGACAGGAAGTTGCAGGGGACAAAGGTCAGACATGACCTGAGCTATTTGTCACTGGAAGTGGGGGAGAGTAGAAGTGAAACAAGGTTTGAGATGTTTGGAATCAGAAGACAGCCGGTAGAGTGTTCTGCCAAGATTTGTTTTCAAAAAAACCTATCCAAGGGCTGCAGATGTAGCTCAGTGGCAGAGTGTGAGCTTAGCATGTGTAAGGTATTGGTTCAATCCTTGGTTCTTTCCTGTCAGGAACATACCTGGAAATGCAGCATAGATGATCATAGTACACTTTTAAACATGTAGTATATTTTTCTCCTGCATTGACGAGACTCACATGCAACAACTACTTATCAGAATTTGAATTTGTAGGCAGTAAGTCTGTAGACAAGGCATCTAGCAATTTAAGAATGAAAAGAACAGAAACTTGATAGAGGAGTATCAAACTTAAGAACAACATTCTTAGAAATGTATAGGCCTTTAACAATGACGTGAAAATCAGACAGAAGCTTATGTACACAACTGATTGTAGAAAAATTTAAACAACCTTCTTAGAAAAATTATCTTATTTGCTCTGTGGAAAACATGACAAAAACTGGATTCCATTTTTTGCCATTAGAATTTGAACTTGTATTGGAGAGGTAACTAAAGATTGCTATTTTGCAAATATTTCCTTTAATACCTCATTTTTATTTATTCCTTCATGTTATTTTTCTTAGTCAATGCCCCCTAAATAGTGTAATAAATCCTGAATCTGTCATGATGCTAATGAAAGATCAAAAGCATTTCCAGATTTGCAACCTTCTGTTGAATTTTCACAGTATGGTACATGTCATATAAATTGATAGTTTAATAAGGCATAGAATTTTAAGTTGAATATAAAATTTCCTTTAAACATTTGAAGACAGTTTTCCATTACCTTCCAGCTTCTAGCATTGTTGAACAATCCAGTGACATTCTCTCTTAGTCCATTCTATAAATTCTCAGGAACATTTCCTAATTGCTAATGTTCTGAAGTTTCACAGTGACATTGGTTTGCCTTTGGTGGGCCTTTCCTCTCACTTTTCAGGCTTCTTAATGGGCCATATCAAGGTGGAGATGTATCTTTCTGTTCCTGAAAATATAATTCTGTGATCTCTTTGATAAACTCTATTTTTCTGTCTTTTCTTCTGGAACACCTCATATTCAGTGAGTACATATTTGAGCCATTTGTCCTTGGAAGTATAAGGACAGTGAAAGCAAACCAAAGTTTGAGTGTTTAGAACCAGAAGACAGTCTGTGAAACATTCTCTCAACTTCAGTTCTCAAAAATTCTAGCTAAGCGCTGGAGATATAGCTCAAAATATATAGATTTTTAAGTGCTGAGGATTGAACCCAGGGCCTAATACATGCTAAGCACATGTTCTATCACTTAGTTATACCTTGAGCTTCAATAAATACAGACACCTATTTGATACCAAGAACAGTCTTAAGCATTTGTAACATACCAGTGAACTGGAGAAACAAAAACCTTGGCCTTCACAAAACGTGTGTTCTCAGGCCAGGGATTGAGCTCGGCACCACAAGCGCCTGCCTGGCAAGTGCAAGGTCATGAGTCAATCCCTGACACAAAACAACAACAACAACACCCCTGTGTTCTCACTCACTGAGATAAATCAGATGCTCGATATCAGGGATTGATTTTCTATCTTTCTTTTTGCATATGTATCTTCTTTGTTTAAAAAAGGATTATTTTAAAGCAATTTTATTTACAGAAAAGTCAAGTTACAGAGTTCCATTGTGCTCTTTTCCTGTTCATCTCCGTCTTTAGTTGCTCCTGTTAGTAACAGCTCTCATTAGTGTAATAACTTTGCTATAATTGATGAAATAATAATTAATACATTGTTATTGAAGTTCATAGTTTATATTAAGGCTCACTAGGTTGTATGCATAATGATATGTACATAGTATCATACAAAAGTTGTATTGCCCTAAAAATTTTCCCATGCTTATTTATCATTCCCTCCATCCAAGAAACTCCTGGTAACCACTGATTTTATTTTTAATATCTCTTAGTTTTGCCTTTTCCAGAATATTATCAAGTGGTAAAAATAGAAACTATTTCTTTGGGTTGTTTAGAAAATCAAATTCATGCAAAGAAATAGAGCAATACCTAGCATACTGGAAGAACTATAAATATATTTGCTATTATCATTATTGCCTGGCTGAGCATATGAATCAGCAAAAATTTCAAATCAAAACTTAAGTCTCTTATGCAACTTGTCATCCTGCACATGCAGACAAACTGGAACCAGAATCAGGAGTAGCAGAATCGGTCCTGCTCTTCCAATATTACCGGCTTCTACATTTCAATGCTAATTTACAGCACAGAGATATCTGCATCAATGGTAAGTGAAAAGGCTTAGCAAACCCGTCCACTTGGATGGTTTCCTAGCACTAGGCACAAGGACAGTTTAGTAAATCACCAATTCACCATCTCATTTTACTGTCCTTGGACTTGGACCAGAAACAGTAAATCTATACACCAGGATGCTATGGTTTTGTTTCCTAAAAACATGCTGAAGTTTTTATTTCTATTTGAGGTATTAAGACATAGGATCAGGTCGAACTTTTAAGAGGTGATCTGGGTCATTAGGGGTTTGCCTTCTGCATGAGTTAACCTATTCATAGATTAATGGATTAATAGGTTATCATTGGAGAAGATTTATTGTAAAACCCAGATTGGTTCTGGTTCTCATATGCATGCTGCTTGCTGTAGGATGCCTGGTACTGCCTCCAGATTCTGCAGAGTTCCACCAGCAAGAAGGATGCCACCAAATATAATTTCTCCAAGGACTTACAAGGTCCAGACTCTAGAACCACGAGCTGAATAAATTTTCATTCTTTATAAGTTACCTAATCTGTGGTATTTAGTTACAGTAACAGAAGACCAACTAAGACATGGAGAAACTTCAGGCTCTTTATGAGAATTTGGCCCTCTTTCTGACTTTTCTCTGTCTATTTATGACCAACACTACTCTGATTCCAGCTGTCACCATCCAAAGCACTGTGTTACCCTAAGCCCTGCCAATCTCCCCAAGAAAGGACTCTACTTTTTCTCATCAAAATTTGAACTTGTGAGTTTACAGACTGATAAACTAAAAATGTGAAGCCTAGAGTATTAAATTGAAAAGAAATAATATTCCTTTGTGTAATACCATAGAAAAAGTAAACTTTTTTTAGTGAGAAATTCTGGGAGGGAACAATGAAATAGCTTTTTGAAGAGTTCTGAGATATTTTTAAAACTTTGTCCAAAGCCTTCCATTTCCTCTGCCCATGGAGGCTGTTGACCCATCTCTTTATATTATGGATTTGGAGTGTGACTGAACTATTTGGGCTCAACTGGGGGAAGAAAGACACAGTCAGGTAAAGGTGTATGACACATGGGTCTCAGAAATTACAGATAGCTCTCAGCTTCTGATTGTAAAGTCCTAAATCTGGGGAAAATAGGTTAGTTTAAAAAAAGCACAGAAGAAGATTTTAAATGGCTAGAAAGGTCAAATATCTCAGAAACTTTGTGTGGGAATCCCATACCTTCTATCTTCTGGACACAAGGTAATGATAGTGATGATGACGACGATGATGATGGTAATGATGCACTCTGCTTATACAAGTCTTTCATCTGTAAGCTTAAAGTGCAACACAACCACTAATTAATTCTGAAGGCAAGCTAGGCAAATATCATTATCTTTAATTTACAGGCAAAGAATTCAACAAGGAGGCCATTAAGTCTTTTACCCAAGGCCATCTCAGAGTGAGAACAGGACGTAAAGAGTCCCCTGGTCCTTACTTCCCACTGGTTACACTGCATGTAGCTCCAGAAGGGCTTGTTTTCTTCAGAAGTATTCTTTGTTTGATTGATTGTTTTGAGTCAGGGTCTCATTCTATAGTCCAGGTTGGCCTTGAACTTTGTATGGAGCCTAAATTGTCCTCAAACTTGCTATCCTCCTGAGAGCTGGGTGACAAGCGTGCTCTACTATGCCCAGCTCGGAAATGTTTTTGAACTGTTATCTGTGATTGACACTGAGGTAATGCAAAAGATGACAACGGAAAGCAGCAGATGATTAAGTATCCAAACTGAAGGTAAAAAGAACAAGAGTCAGGCATGGAGAAGACTGCTGTGGAACTGTGGAGGTTTGAGCAGAGAGAATGGTGTTATTAGAGTCTGATTCAGGGAGAAAAGCCACTATAGGAAGTACTGAACCTTGTTCTTCCTGAGTATCCCAAGAAGGCCCTGAATGTTGTTAACCTGTGTCCTTCTTCAGGGTGGTATTTGCTGTGAATACCCTTGGTTGTTCTCTCAAGCAAAGAGCAGGATACACCATGCAATTAAAGAGGTAGATTTCCCAAGCTGAGGATTCCTCTGTTGCAACACAACCCACTGCCTAATAGCATTCATTTGTCCTCGTGTTGCTTTGTGAGGTGTGGTAGCAAGGAAAACAGTTCAAACACAGTGCTCAGGTTGCTTGGTAGATGTGATTGATGGTTGTTATCTAAAATGCTTCCCAAAATGAATTGTGTTGAAGGTTTGATTGACAGCTGATGAGCTCTGGGGATCAAATTATAAGCTCTGACTTATGAAATCATAATTTGACAGCATTATTGAGAATCTAGTTGAAGGAAGTGGATCGTGGGGGCTTAAACTTAGAGACTATATCTGGTTCCTTGCTCTTTCTGTCATGTTTCTGTCTTGGAGCCAGCTGAACATGGGCTGAATCTTCTGAAATCATGAGCCAAGACGAACTCTTTTCTTCCTAAGTTGTTTTTCTTAGAAATGTGGTTACAGTAACAAAAAACTAACTACCAGTGACTGTAAGTACTAAAGCCCCTTGTCTCTGACCCAAGGGTCTCATATTTTGAAGCAGTAACAGGCTAACTTATTAGCTTCCAAGTCAAGTCAAGTCAAACCCTCAGGCTGTAAGAACAGTCTGAACAACAAAGCCTGTTGTTGACTGCTCCATGGCACTTGTATTTCTGCTGTAATGACACTGAGCACCTTCCCTGCAATTGTGTTTAATGTCTGTATCATTTATTAGACTGGAAGTTCTGGGAAGGAAGGGTATTGTATTTTCTGTGCCTACAAAAGTGCTTTGGCATTTAACGTAGGGTTTTCTCAAATACTTATCAAAAGGTTGAATAAATGAATATAGTCCGTTTATGGGTACAGAGTAAACAAGTTCACTGCAAGGAAAGGGTTAATAAGACAGAGAGAGGAACTGACTTCCTGCATGTGCTCAGGTTTTTCCCTCTTCTGAAGCAGAGCTCACTCCTTGATGCATCTGATCCTTCCCTTCACAGAATTTGGTGAGCACAGACAAGAGGCATAGTAGGATGTGTCTACCATAGGCTGACCGGGAGCCACTGCATCTCTGCCTATCCATGAAGGGATGAAGACCTGGTCCTGACTGTTTGAGGTATGGTCCTGGTACAGATGTTCACTCAATTCCCATATCTCACTGGTGGTAGAAGGTACTCAAGGCCACACCTACAGAGTCACCCTTGGTTTCCTAAGGTCCACAGGTGAGGATAGAAACACCTCGTCAGGAACCTGCCTGATGGAATGCTGGGAGGAGCAGAAACAGAAGCTCTTCATTGTCACACTGGCCAGTGACCAGTTCTCAGCGTTTGCAGAGCAATTGCTGCTTCATGTCTCTGCCGACCAAGACTCTTCAGAAGGAGGTGTCATCTCTAAGTTCTGCATCCTTTCTGCAACCAGGTGCTCGCTGTTACTGGCAGGGATGACACACCTCCCTCCTAAGGAAGTGATTTTCTTAGGGAAGAAGTGTGACTGATGGGGACTGACTCAACTTTCCTTCCAGGAAGCCTGTTCTCCATTTGCCCAGTGGAAGGCAGGTGGGTGCATGACAAAGCCACTCACTTTTCCTCATGTCTCCTCCTCTCCCCTTCCTTGCTCCCTTCCTGTCCTCCTCCTTAGATTCAAATGGAGACACCACATTAACTATCACCATGGATGTTATATTTATAAATGCTTTTGACTTATAAAGCTGATACAAGATCAATATTCTCATTTTCTTTTTGAAGCTCTTCTTAAATTAGTTGTTTCCATTCCTCAACAAACACTGATGAAGTCACTACTCTGAGTAAGTACAGGCAATTGGGTTACAGGGTTGTGAAGAGTCACAGGCTTCTGGCTTAGCAGGCCTAGATTTGGTGCCACAGGAGCTTTTAACAGGGGGCCTTTGGCTCCTTGCTGTGCTGAAACTGAGCAGCATCTACACAGTCCTTCCCGGTCCTGGAACTCAACAGCTGCTGTGGAGCCACCTGTCTAAAAGCCTTCACCACACGTGTTCATACTGGATTTTTTTTTAGTGGGAAGCACAGCCTTACATTTCCAGTCAAACTAAACAACCCAACCATCCTTGTGGAGGCAACCAACAACCATGAGTTAACTTCTCTGGAGACTGTTTTTGCATCTAGAAAGAGAAGCGTGCAGACAGTTAGCTGGCAGTAGAGCAGATACCACAGTGAGCAGATTCACTATTAGTAAAAGAGGAATTTGGAGATTCAGAGACAAAACTTAGGACTCCATAGTTTTCCTTTCAGTAGGTATTCTCTGCCCTGGTTTTTTT
Source organism: Dolichotis patagonum (assembly GCA_004027295.1). Lineage (NCBI taxonomy): Eukaryota > Metazoa > Chordata > Mammalia > Rodentia > Caviidae > Dolichotis > Dolichotis patagonum. Next base: position 56,867 of record PVJX010008669.1, read on the forward strand.
TTTTTTTTTTTTTAAAGAAGCTTTCAATTCCTGCTACTGCAATCTTCAATATCAACCTGGATTCTTTGTCTATATGCTTTACCTGTTTTTTTTTTTTTTTTAACATATAAAGGTTTGGCCATTTGTTCAAGACCTGGCAATAATTAATGATAAGAAAGCCACATGATTTTCTTAGTGAAATGGCGCTGGAAAACTTTCTGGACCCAGTGAGCCCTGTAAACAGCTGTAATCAAAATCAGTTGTTTCTTATTAGTCAGTGCCAAAGTCCTTTTGAATTCTAGATGGCGCTTGCTCCCCCTGAGGATGGCTGAGTTCCGACCTGAGCCAAGTTAGGGCACAGGCAAGCTGCATCTTTCTGTCCTGTGGACACACATTTGTCTTCTGTGTTGAAATGAAAATTTCCTTGGAGCTAAAAGTAACACAACTTTTCAGCCATCTAATGGTGTTTGAGCACTCACTTGGCGATGAGCACTGTGTTAGAATGTGATAAGAAACCAGTTTCTAAAAAAGGGGACAGATCATGATTTTTGCCCTTGACAAATGTGCCTTCAGTAGAGTGTTTTTGTTCTGATCAAATAACAGATTTCTCCACAGGGTCACAGATGCTGAAGTTAATTCTGATGCTAATTAAAATTGCCAAAGACAGGAGAAGAAACTTAGTTTAGTATGAACTATTAAAAAAAAACAAAAATAAAAAACTCACTATAGCCGACATTTTAGCAATGCTGCCATCTGCAGGCACAACTAGAATTTCAGTTAGCAATTTATACAAACTTCCCAGCAGATTAACTTGTACAGAACTTGAAAGTGTAGTATTCTTCAGGCTTTGCCCATTAACTCCTAAAATAATTGTGAATAATCATGTTACTGCATGTCCTTAAATTGCATCTAAATTTGTGCCATTAGTTTTGTGATTGCAAAGGATATGTTTCCCATATATTCCCTGTGTTTTATGAATTGAAGCTCTTGAGCTGGGGGTGTAGTTTGGGATTGAGTGCTTGGATAGCATAAGGCTTTTGGTTTGATCCCCAGCAATGCAAAAACAAACAAATGAACAAATTTTGCCATTTTTTCCCTGGTTGCTGCGGCGTAAGACATCGTGACTCGTCATCCCTCCAAGCACCCAATAGGAAGTGGTATAGAAATTCTGCTCAGGAATCAATGTAAGCTGGCATCTGGAAGTTTCTGGAAAAAGTGCAGCTGCAGATCATCCTGAAGAACTATGATCCTGAGAAGAAAAACACTTTTAGGTCATCATAAGGCTTAAGTCTACTCTTTGCCCCAAGTCCCCTTTATGTGTTCTTGGGGACCGACAGCAAGTGAGAAGGCCATGGCTGTGGATATCTTTCATGTGGACAGAGAGATGCTAAAGAAACTCAAGAATAAGAACTGACCAGGAAGCATGGCGCCCTTTTAGCCTCAGAGTCTCTGAACAAGTAGATTCCACGAATCCTGGACCTAGTCCTGATAAGGCTGGTAAGTGCCCTTCCCTGCTGCCACGCAATGAAAATATGGTGTCCAATGTCCTAGAGGTGAAGCCCACCATCAAGATCCAGATGAAGAAGGTGCTGGCTGGCTATGGCTGTTGGTCATGTAAAGATGACAGGGCTTTTATACGGCAGCTGCCTGGCTGTCACATCTTGGTGTCAGAATGTCTGGGCTTTATACATTGAGAGTGTCATGGGCAAGCTCTGGTGCCTGTACTGAGGCTCATTTTAGCAAATCCCACAAAAAAAAGAGAAAGAAAGTCATAGATTGGGTGAATCTATGAATGAAAAGTGCCCATATCACCTAGTGGACAAGGTCAGCTGTCATTGCCAAACGAATCAGCCAAATTAAGACTGCTTTCTGATAGAAAATAGATTTACTTGGGTGTGTTGGTGGGTGCCACTGCATTCCTACATTCTGATATTAAGGCAGACGCTCCTTTGGCTTTGTGTTTTTGGACCTCTCATCTCTTGGATCTGAATTTTCTATTGGGATATTTTTTAGTGTGAGTTTTTACATACCAGACCACTGGCATAGAAGGTTTGGGGCCAGTGACGAATGTTTATTGTCCTTTTGTGATGAGGGAAATGGAGATGGTGAAAGCTATGAACAAGGGTAGGGAAGCCACTGAGCACCCCAGGAGCTTTCTCAAGCAGTTAGTATTAGCAAAGAGTGCCACAGAAGGTGAGGATATGGAAAATGATCTCTCTAGACCACACCACCTAGGGACACAATCACTTGACAGGCAGGCGCTTGCTGTGAACCATAACCCAAAGGGTGATAATGGTTGAGTGGCTTCTCTTATTTTGACCCTTGTTCTGTCTTTGACATTTTTCCTTCAGGGTTACCTAGATGGCATGACTATGGCATGACTCTGCCATGCCTTGTTTGTTTGTTTTGTCTTTAAAATTTGGCTTTTGGGAAAATAACTCTTCCTTCTTATCTCTCTCGAGGCCCTGAAGATAGTGTTTGGTCCCAGGAGCTACCTAGCAAAAGGTGAATAAATGCCGCCTTTACAGCAGTTCTTTGCTCTCATTGACAGGTCAAGAAGTTTGTATCTGCAGGCAGCTGGGTAACATGTCTGAAGTGGATGTAGATAATGATGCCAGAGGGTTGAAGTCTGTATCCTGTCTCATACAAATAGGACATGCTTCCCTCCATGACCTGTCTGTTTTTCCTTGACCTTTGTATTCACCAGAATGCTAACTCAAGGATACAATACTGCTTCCTGCTTCCTGTCTTTTTCCTCTCAACTGTAACATTCACTTTTTAAGGACACATCTTATATTTTGCCTTGTATTGTAATTCCTTAGCTACAGTGTGCTGTGGTCATTTGAGGAGAGAGAGCCAAAGTCATTTATATATTTCCCAGATGTGTAGCTCTATACCTGGCAGGGGAGGTACTCAGAAATGATTCAGGTTTATTTCATAGTACTACTCTGTGAGATTATAAAGTGCAAAGCATGCACTTCTCAGCACATGTCTAAATAGTGACAGGACAACACATGTCTAAAGAATGCTACCACCTTCCTGAGTTTCAGCAAAAGGCATGCAGAAAGGGAATTATGAGTGCAGTTGGGGAATTTGTCATGGATGTTGACATGCTTTTGGATGGTATTTCTAAAGCACTGTCTGAAGCTTCCAGGTCAGTGGACCCAAGGTCAATAATGGCCTTGGAGCATCGTGTATCAAAGAAAACAGGAAGCCCAGTCGGAGTCTGTGCATTTCCCCCCTATTGTTGGTGATATTGGGCTCAAGAGCCAGATTCATCAGTTGATTGCTGTAGTTTCTAAAACACACCACATATCCAGAGGTCTCTGGGCATGTTAGCAGAGTTTGCCAAAGACAGTACCACGACAACATAATCAGAAAGCAGATTTCACCGTAATTCCAAAAGCACACAACCCTGAACTAAATGTGTGACTGAGATTGAAATGACAAGTCATGTTTCAGCATTTAGTGGGGATAAGATAAATGAAAACTAGGACAACTGATGAAAAAGTTCTACCTAAATTGACAGGGATCAGGGTCATTTGGATATTCATAAATCACAAATAAATAGGAGAGTAAGTGGAATGATTCTGCAGTAGTTCGGTTTTTCAAAGCAAATCAACTCAATCAAACCAAAGAATTGAGAAAACAATTCTGTGTAAACTGTCCTATGCATATGGGAAAAAAAAGACTTTGGAAAACATTTGGTTTTATTCTACCCTCTAAAAATGAAAATCTTAGCTATGGAAGTGGGAAGGGAAATTCTTTAAGGAAACATATGCCAAGGAACATGGCATGGCATAATGACTTCTTGCCTGGGAGAGTATTGTTCCAGTTCTGCTGTTAACCAGCTGAGTGCCTGGCTGAAGAGTTGTCTGTTTTTACCCTTAAAAGATTGAACATTGGCCAGTGAGTCCAGAAAGAAACACTTTGGACTACTAAGTCATTTTATTTCAAAAGTTACCTCTTCTTTAAATGCTAATAGTTAGCCAAATCACCTACAAGTTTCTCACACAACCTATCCTTTTTCATTGAGCACCTACTATATAGCCTCTGCATGCCTGGCACTGGAAAATGCTTCTGAGTATTTGGGAGCCAGGTGTTTCCATGGAAACCAGTTCACTTCGGAAATATTTTCCAAGCTGGTTGTAAATTGGGGTGAGTGAGGGCAGCCTACAATTGCACTAAGAAACAAAGCCAGCCTTTCACAGAAGCAAGAAGCTGACGCTGTACTGCATGTTTTTTCAACATCCTCCATAAAAATCCTTTGCGGTGTTCATTGGGTGACCGCCCACTGATCTTTCTCTTGTGTTATAAATACCATTCTCATGTCCAACTCAATGTGAGTTTTTATTTTCTGTTCTTCCTGCAATAATAAGATTGTCAGATCTAGCAAGTAAAAATACAGGATGTCTGGTTAAATTGGAATTTCAGCTAAATAATGAATACTCTATAAATGTACAATGTTTGGGACTCACTTATACTAAAAAGACTTGTTATTTATCTGAAATTGAAATATATGGTGCATCCTGTGTTTTACCTGGCATCCCTATACAGGGATTTAAATGTTCTAATTTTCATGTCCATTGAAATATTTGTTACTTCCGTTTATCTCTCATTTTAGGAAATACTGCCACATAACTCAAAACAACCTCTCACCTCCGAAAAGAAAATGTGCCCTTCCTCTGCAAAATGTTATAAATGACACACAGCATACTTTTCATAAGTCAATGTTCTGAACTTCATCTATTCTCATCTGTGATGCTTGCAACTATTGCTTTTCTAAGAATTGCTCCTCCTTTATTTCCAGCTCTGTCACCATTTGTCTCACTTTTTTTTTTTTTTTTTTTGGGTACCAGGGGTAGAACTCACAACCTTGCACTTGCCAGGCAGACACTTATGCTGTTAAGCTAAATCCCAGGCCCTTGTTTTACTTTTGTCAGTTAAAAAAAAAATTCCTTTATTTTGATGCTGGCATGCAAAGGAAGAACAGGGTTTCCCAAATCCTTTAGTTCTGTAGGTTGTGGAATCCTATGCATTCTGAATCTGGCATAGGGCAGTCATTCTATCTTATTTCACCTATCACTAGTATCATTGTTATGAATTAAGGGTGACTCTCACATTTTTGGTGGAGTCTTTGGAAGAAACACCTTATTTAACTTTTTGAGCTAACATGGCAATCTAGGAGTGATTTGAGGGACCAGATGGGAGCACAAAACAATTCCCAGAGGCTTCAGCCCTCACTTTGGAGGTTCCTGTGATGATTGTGGCCACTGTTCCTCTTCAACATACTTCTGTCCCAGAGAGCTTATGGTCCTTCCTTAGAGTGAGACCAATGTGCAGTCTTTATCTATACAGAGTCTGTTGGGATCTGTCAGTAGTTTGGAGTCATCTGGCCTAACACTAGCTGGTGCCACACTCAGGCAAGCAACAGAGCTACTTATACAGAGGAAACAGTCACCAGGCCAAGTAGCTACCTAAGGAAAGTGGATTATTGGTTAACTGCTATGTAGACACAGCAGAAATGTCTAATCACAGGGAGAACATTGGCACTGTCAAGTAAGAATATTTGGTGTGAGACAGGTAAGCAAATTCTGACTTTTTAGATGAAATAAAGTGCTAACAACTTGGCTAACTTTCACACAAAAGCTTAAAGGAAAATAAGCCAACAAGAAAGTGAAAATTAGCCAACATTGAGCACTAGCCATAAAGGATAAGGCAGTGGAATCATCTGGAAAGTTCTAGAAACAGACAGGGCAAGAGGAACATTTTAGAAACACCTAACAACAGAACATCAATTATATAAATCATTCTTGATTGGCCCACAGCTCAGACACAAAAGAAAGTAAACTTCTAACAGGGTCACATTTGAACTACCCACTTAGACACCTGAGGTCTCTATGTCAGACTCAAGCCTCATGTCCCCAGTCTGTTTCTCAGGTCCCTTTTACTTGTTGAGGGGTATGGGCAGTCAGGATGTGGAGGTGCATAGACACTGACTTTTTGTTGATACCTTTCCTGTTGTGCTGGACCACTTTTCATGGACCCAGCAGCATCCCCAGACCACCCTTCTTGCTTTCCTTCCTGACTAGTTGAAAGTGTCCTCCTTCCCAGTTCTGTCCGCCTACCTCCCACATACACACATACAAACACTCTACCTCTGCACAAGCCAACATTCCTGGTAGTTCTGTTTGGCAGATGGCCTGGACTGTCCCCCACAAAGCTCTGAACCAGTGAGGGAAAAAAATCTGCACTTTTCCTCATTTCTCATCTCATTTAATCTTTATGGAGTGACAGGAGTGGGTAAGTATGTAGTTTGAGTTAGGAGTAATATAAATCATTTCCTGCTGGGTTCAGCTCTATGAAGTGTCCTGTTATAGACTATACATGCATGTCTCCCCCAGTTAGTATACTGGAACCCTAATCTCTAATGTGATGGTATTTGGAGATGGGGGCCTTTGGGAAGAAATGTGATCTTGAAGGCAGAGGTCTCATGATGGGACTAATTCCTTCCTAGGAGGAGATAGGAGAGAGCTTGCTTCCTTTCTGTGGCATGAAGACAGGAGAAGGCAGCTGTGTCCAAACCAGGAAGTAATGCCTCCCTGAGAGCGCAACATGCTGCAACCTGAGCTTGGACTTTCCATTCCAGAACTGGAAATAGTATTTGTTGTTTAATTACTAGGCTATGGTGTTTTTGTTCAAGCCATATAGACAAGGACAGTCCTGCCCCTGCCCCACTGTGCAGACTCTCTATCCTGCCCCTCAACAAGGTCGCTGGTCTATGTTCTGGCTGCTATAGGGATTGTGAGGATGAGTCAAGAAAGAGGAGTTAAAACTAGAATTCAGTGGCAGTCCTGCTGTCACTCTTGGAATTCAGAGGTCGTGTCTCAAGATTATGCTGCCATGGAGTGAAAAGAAAACCCACAAACTGGGAAAAAATCTTAGTGAACTGTCTCTCAGACAAAGGACTTCTGTCTAGAACTTATAAAGAATTAAAAAAAATCAGACCCTCGAAATTCAAAGACCCAATCCAAAAATGGGCATCCAATATGAATACACAGTTCTCAGATGAAGAAATATGAATGGCAAATAAATACATGAATAAATGTTCATTATCATTAGTCATTAGAGAAATGCAAATTAAAACCACACTGAGCTTCCATCTCACCCCAGAAAGAATGGCCAGGATAAAAGAAAAAAAAAAACTACCAACAACAAATGCTGGAGAGGCTGTGGGGAAAAAGGAACTCTTCTACACTGCTGGTGGGAGTGTAGACTGGTGCAGCCACTGTGGAGGTCAGTCTGGAGATTCCTCAAAAAGCTGGGTTTGGAAGTCCCATTTGACCCAGCTATTCCACTTCTGGGCATGTTCCCAGAAGAACTGAAAACATCATACCACAGTGATATATGTGCACCCATGTTTATAGCAGCACAATTTGTAATAGCCAGATCCTGGAAACAACCTAAGTGCCCATCAACTGAGG